>BOPN01002747.1:162791-165291 GCA_017312705.2 Penaeus japonicus | reverse complement strand
ATTTGTTGCTTCCTCGGGGAATCGCTTGCTGATTCAAGACTTCACTGTTATCTGAGGGGGGAGGGGGGCTCTCTCGTTAGCCTTTGATGCCATGCTTTTGTTTGCTTTCGTGTTATTTTTGTTACTTTAACTTTTTTTTTTTTTTTATGGTACTTTTATTTACTATCACCGTACTTTCATTCAACTACCATAAGTTTAGGTAGGTTGTGATAATATAAATAAATATTCATACTGATTGACTTTATCTTCATGGTTTGTAATGCATAATGAACCTGTTGATGGCATATAAATGTATTTGCACTGGAAAAAAGATAGATAGATTGGTAGATCCATAGATATACAAATAGATAGAGTGATAGGTAGGTAGGTAGGAAGATAGACTGATAGCTAGATAGATAAGCAGATAAACATATGGATAGATAGATAGATTGACAGATAGAAAGGTGGATAGACAGATAGATCAATAGACAAACGAATAAATGTATGAACACACACCTGGAAACACACAAACAAACAGAGCAACAGTATGTGTGTGTGTGCTTGGAAGTAGAAAGAACAATCAACAATAGATATAAAGATACACAGAGCGACGTATTGCTTATCAGAATAATCGAAGAAGCACAGAATAGTGTTCTTGAATTATACACATGCCGGGCTGTATGATTAAATTCCTCCTCCCAGCCTGCTATCAGGAAATGATTGCTACTCTTACTGTTCTTCGTTAAATTGTTAAGCTTGTAGTAATGAGTCCTAGTGGAGTTTCATCACGCATCAAAGTTGCAATTGCTAGCTGTTGACCTTTGACCTTTTGATCCGTTCCATTTCGTTATCTTCATGTGTATCATAGTATGACGTGTATTTGTATGTTATTTTACTTTGAGTGGAAGAGGTATTTCCATGTATATTTTCTGTTTACTGTTGTCCATATGTATACAAATGCTTTATGTGTATTATAAGTCCATGAAATACTTTTTTTTTATCTGTGAGCTTTGTCAGTGAGTCTCCGAGCTTTGTCAGCGAGTCTGCGAGCTTTGTCAGTGAGTCTCCGAGCTTTGTCAGTGAGTCTATGCTTTATGAGAAGCTAATCAGTGAATGCAGTTAAGCGTGTACATGATAACAGATTAGGTTTTCAACATAGTAGTCAGTCTGGCGGTGACATAATATGACACTGTTATATGAATGGTTGCTGTGAGGTATTGCTCTGGCTGTGAATGGACACTGTTAGGGTCAGTAGTTTAATCAAAAACTTTAATGTTCTTTTGTGTTTTGGAGTATGATCGATACAGAAATAATGTTATGATTAAGCACTATATCAAATGGTGTGAGACTGGGATAGTGTAGGTAGGAAAATGGGTCAGAGACTGAGGGGATTAATATAGCACGCAAGTGATGTAACACAGGCGGTGTGATGACGTAAGCTATGGATTTGATGAAAATAGGGGCAGTAATGATGATGAATCGACATCGCGCCGGACTGCCGAGACGTGAAATAATGTGCTTTTTTGTTGTTGGTGTTGATGCCGGCCGCCTCTCTCCTCGAGGTCGTGTTGCTGCGGTCGAAGGGCGAGGAGACGCTGTAGTTGCAGGTACTGTGGCGGCAGAGGCGCAAGGGCTTAGTCCCTGGGGCCCGTAATCTTGTTCCAGGTAATGGCATCATCTGTGAACAATGATCTCGGGTTAGGTTATCTCCCTTCGCCTTTCTCTTCGACTCTGTTCTTACGTTCTCTCTTCATCTCTCTCTCTCTTTCTCTCTCTCTCTCTCTTTCTTTCTTTCTCTCTCTCTCTCTCTCTCTCTCTCTCTCTCTCTCTCTCTCTCTCTCTCTCTCTCTCTCTCTCTCTCTCTCTCTCTCTTTCTCTCTGACTCTCCCCTTTCCCTTCCATTTCCTTCTCGTTTCCTTTTCTTTATATACATTTTCCAACATCTTTTCTTATCAAAACTTTGTCTCATTACGTCTTCCCCTCCGTTTACTATATCTGCCCCTTTATTTGTTCTCTCCCTCTTCTCGTAAAATTCCCTATGGTATTTTCTCTTTTGTTGAACCCTCTCTTTGTTTATTTTTCCTCCCCCCCCCCCTATCCACCTTCTTCCCGCTCCAGTCTTCTCTTCTTCTCCCTCTTCATCTCGGTTTCAATCACTTTACGTTCTCTGTAATGTCTTCGCCCTGGGAGAGAGAAAGAAAGGAAGAGAGAGAGAGAGAGAGAGAGAGAGAGAGAGAGAGAGAGAGAGAGAGAGAGAGAGAGAGAGAGAGAGAGAGAGAGAGAGAGAGCAAGGGAGAGAGGGAGGGGAAGGAGAGAGTCATACACAGACACAGAAAGAGATAAACAGCGAGGTAGCCATACAATGAAAGAGGAAGCGAGAGAGAAGACACGCATCAAGAGAAGAACCCACGCAATCCACGTTCCCGGAGCTGATTAATCCGACATCATATAAACGCAAATAAACATATAATTGTGAGACAACAAGCAGTTCCACTTGTCTCCCGCTTTTCTAATGTAGTTT
>BOPN01002747.1:130291-147791 GCA_017312705.2 Penaeus japonicus | reverse complement strand
TCTTGCTCGAGTTTCTTTTCTCGTCCGCTGAAATAAGGAGGAATTTCTAAGCCGCGCGATAGGGGCTGTGAATTTTATATTTGCTAACATCGCCTCATTATGTTTATACCCTTGTTTTAGTCCATCGCAATAGCACTTACTGACTCCATGATATTGTTTCGAAATATGCAACTGGATCCAAATATCATCGGCATGTTTCAGAATTTATCGTAACCATAATCTCTGTTTGACAGGACGCATAGTGCCTGACGTCAATTCACTGGAATGTTAATCATGCATGTCATTCAGGAATGCGAAGTGACAGAATCGTGTAATCCGTTGCCTGGGAAGCCAAGAAGATGAATGCATTGCTCACACGGATTTGCAACTCCAATGCATTCATACTAATAATACAATGATATACGAAGGGCTCGTATTCCCCGGACCGATTCCGAAATTATCTGAGCCTAGATTCCACCCCCCCCCCCCCCCCGTACCTGCCATGATCTATTATTTACAACATCAACTTCTCCCTTCCTAGCTTCATCCTTCCCGAGAGAATGATGTTCTTCCAAGAAAGAGGGTTAAGGAGAGGAATGTCTTCTCGCAAGATGGTTGGAAAGAACCTTTATCGTGAGGCATTAAGCTCAGAAGACTTGCAAGACGAGGGAACCAGAGAAATGCAAGGGATAAGATTTAATCCTTTGTTTTGCAACTTCGTTTCTGAAGATATGTTTTGACAAAATAAAAGACACAATGACTTTTTATCAGTAGCACGATTATCATCATCATCATCATCATCATCATCATCATTATCATCTTCCTCTTCCTCTTCATCTTCATTCTCACCTTCACCTTCACTTTCACCTTCGCTTTCACCATCATCAACTTATTTTTTTGTATTCTTTAAGATAGGGAGAGAAAAGGGGAGAGAGAGAGAAAGAAAGAAAGAATGAGAGAAAGAGAGAGAGACAAGACACAGAATCTTCTTAAGGAATACTTTGAACTTGAAAGTCTCCCAATATTTAAAAAAGAAGTTAGGACCTCTCTGCGAAAAGAACGGAGATGAACTGCAAGTTAATGTTGCAGTTTCAACTCCTGGAGGAACGAATTTGCCTTCGATACTGTGTTTCCAGTCCCATTCTGCCCCTCCCTTTCAAATCGTTAATTACTTCTTATTTCAAGTTTCTTGATCTCGTTGATAATGTCTATTGCTTTTGCATAGTTACTAACTTCCTACAATTTATAGTACGATGTAGCATAGGCTATTTCATTGCTATCATCTTTTGGATATTCATGGGCTATTTATTACTCTGTGAAGTTAGATTTATCTTTTATAACGAACGCCGTCAAAGTAGCTCTTTGCCAATATATGCGTTTAGACGGCCATAGGAAGTAACCCTTAAAATCTATGGGCGCCATATATTAAAGTCATTGGCGTGTATAGGCCTCCACTGATACTACGTTTGGAAGACCCTTGCCCAAGGGGCTATGTAGGGCTGTAGGCCTATACATTCCTGTAGCTCATCAATACATCATAATCCTCCGTATTGTCCATACATTCTGACAAAACGTCCTTTTACGGCATTCGAGCACAGCTTCCTCTCCCACAGATAAGCCTCTCCTCAACAGAAGGATATTGAAAATGATAAAAATATACATTCCCGAGGGCGTGGGGTGCCGGCCTGGTCGTATAACTAACGGGATTATATGGCGGTTGTCTCAGGATATTGAATATCGGATAATACAATAGTGTTAAAAGACGCGTCTTCAGCAAATGTCCCGACGTCTCAGTTCTCCCTGTGTAATTCATGGTAAGCGAAAGAAACAAGGGAGTACGAAAGGATGTGTTTTTAACGCATATTTACTGAATATATTACGATGCATATGTGACGCAGAATACTAGGAGCGTCTCGGTCGTATTTCATTTATTTCAGTCTTCGGTCATGATCAATACTCGTGTTTTATACTTATGTGATGCCAGAACTGAATAGGATGATTCTATTTAATGACGTTAGATCCGCTGTAATGATAATCTGATATGATATCGGATACTGTCTCTAATTCTATCAGTTCATCGATATGATTTCGGATCTTAAGTTTTTGTATCACTTTCAATTCCGAATGAGAAAGAAGAAATTAATAAGTGTATTCAACTTGTAAATCTATCTAGCTTAGCAGTTGAGACCTTTCATGCTAAGGAATCATAAGGCATTTGCACGTACATATACTAAAGTAATTCTTATCAGTAATTGTTGATGATCAATATATGCTTTCTTTTGCACTACGTCACGCACACTACGTTATAAGATTATTTCTAACGATGTCGGGGATGTATACCTGCTGAAGTTTATCACCGTGTTGTCAGCGGCCAGATTTAACACCTCATAACTCATGGCGGAAGCCCCTAATGATATGTATGCGATCCCAGTTGAGATCCGTCACATGGCACTGGCGCACACAACCATCTCGTAACCATTTCGCATATCCAAAAATAAATAATGGAAAAATGAAACGATAATATCTACACTATAAATGATGACCACACACACCACCTTCCACCACCATATTAGGACTATATATATTCAATCAGCCTCGACCTGCAACCACTCCATCACCGAAACATCAATCATATAACGACTGCATACGTCATTACCACCACACATTACACTCAAGCAGCCGCAAACGACGTCCATTCGTCACTACACAATACACGATTACCTCACGTCCAACCACAACATAGAACAAAACAAGGTCTAACTCCCCACGTGAAAATGAAATAAAATATGAATAAATAAATGAACAAAAACAACAACAAAAAACAAAAAAAGAGAGGGTCCTCTATGGCGGCGTACGGCAACGAGAGTTAACGGATCGGTCTAACGTGACTCACTTAATATAAACAGGAGCTCCTTCGAGGCCCAAGACATCAGGATATTCTCATGCAAGGTACCATGCGCGTGGCTGTGCTGGTCAACAGGACAATCTTGGCGCATGACAATGGAGGAGGAGAGCTGGAGTGAAGGGAAATCGTTAAAGCAGACGGGACAATTGTCTTGCGGGTCACGTGGATAGTTAGAGTGTACAGGTTGGACGTTAAAGACGGTTTTATCTCACGCCGATGAGAGCTCCCGGGTGTAATTAGGCTATTGATGTTGATAATGTTATCCGAAGAGTATTTTGATGCTAATAATCATTTCCATTATCTTAAGTGATAAGATCATTGGCAATAACATTATTCTCGTATTGTTGATACTATACAAACAGTTATTGGTGCCGTCGTTTTTATTTTTTTTTAATTATTATTATTGTTTTTAATGTTATTGTAATGTTGATCGCGTTATTGTTATTGTTTTACTGTTGCTTTCATTGACAGCCTACGACCAATACTTTATTTTCATAACTTACTATTTTACGAGTGATCAAACCATCATCATTATCAAAAAGGCCAAAATTATTACAATCGTCGTTGCGCATTTCATTGCTGCCAGTGCCATTAATAAACGCCCAATACTTCGACATCCACGAGAATTAACAACAAGCAGCAAGCCACTACAAGCTTGACCCGCTCCACGCCGCGCCGGTTCACAAAAAGCGAGTGTTCGGCCGATCCAATTACCACTCTAGCACATCTCGCCGGAATGAGTAACAGGCAATCGATCTCGGCCGTGAGTGCAGGGGAGCAAGGCTGGAGGAAGCGATGATGGAGAGGCATAGGGAGAGGCGCGAGGATTTTCGTCGGGGGGAACGAGGCTGACTGGAAGGACGGGCGGGCGGGAACTCCCATACTCGGGAATGACCGCGTTATGGCCAGGGAACGGAGGGTTCGCCGGGAAGGAGGAGGTGGAGATATTGATGAAGGGGGTGTGGGAGGATGGGAAAATAGGGATAGGGAGAGGGAGTATAAAAAAAGGAGATAGAGCGCGAAAGAAAGGGATAGCGGGCAATAGAGGGGAGAAGGTGAAATACGGAAGAAAAATAATTCATAAAAAGAACCCGAAAGAGAGAGAGAGAGGGAAATAAATAGACGGATGATAAAGAGGGGAGGTAGGAGTAAGAAAATGAGATAGGGGGGGGGATCAAGAATATAAGAGAGAAATAACTTCTTACACTAAATTATGAATAGATATTAGTTCCAAGACGCCAGTGACGATGCATCGATCATTGTAACGTATTGATCACAGTAAAAAAAAAAATACGAAAAAAAAGAAATATGCAGATTCAGACGTCGGCGAATCTTAACGGGTCATAGAAAGCGGCGTGAGATATACAGCAATTGCAGTTGTATCTCACGACGTTCAATGGTGAATAAAAGGGGGACATAATTTTGTCAATGGAGATCCTGTAGTGCAGTTTTACATTTGTTGTCTATATTCGAATGCGTGTTCATGAATAACGCTACAATCAGGACCAATTGAAGTGTATGCAACATGAGTGCTCTGTAACAAGCAAGTTTTTTCCTTCCCCTGCACTTATGAAGACAGCGCGACGCCGCTTCATGCATATAGATAGCAACCGGCTGCCGTTATCTTATAATTAGCCTTTCAGCACAATGGTTATTGACCCTACGAGAACTCAGGCGGACAGGGTTTGCAGACTGAAACTGTAAGCACCCTGTTTTTATGGGATATATGGCGGCTGAATCATTCCTTAATTCATGTTATCTGATATATATGTATATATATGTATACATATACATATATATGTATATATATATATATATATATATATATATATATATATATGTGTGTGTGTGTGTGTGTGTGTGTATTTATATGTACATATGTATATATATACATATATACATATATACATATACATATATATATACACATACATGTATATCCATCTATCTATACACACACACACACACACACACACACACATATATATATATATATATATATATATATATATATATATATATATATATATATATTTATCATATAGAGAGATAGATAGAAAGATTTATGCGTGTGTGTGTGCGCATTTGCATATGCATTTAAGTATGTGAGAGTGTGTGTGTTTTTTATCCACGTAAAGTTACCATGAGCTAAAATCTTTTCGAAAAAACATGACGTCCACCGAGCTGACGAGTCAAAGCCGGGTCTTTTAAACAAAGTTTTGATAAAACATAAACTGTATTGCTGAAATTAGGATACGCGTTTGTAGTGTTGCTGCGTGCTATATACCTTCTCTGTAAACCATGGCTTACATTCACGTAGTGTTTACAGCAACTGCCATAAACATTATGTGCGCGCCTCATGTTTGCAAAGTAAACTCCGGCCATGCTGCAGTGGGTCGTGGGTACTCTAAATCGTCCATAGCTAACATCTAAGTTGCTTTTGTGTGCTAAGACTAAGTAGATGAGAGGTAGATGTGGACTAGAGCTAACACAGTCTTGAAAATTTTATCATGTAAGTAACTGTAACTTTGTTTTTGTTTTGTTTGTTTTATATAATAAGGAATTCAAAGAAATACAACTGCTATACACGGTAATTATACAGCAGCTTTTGTTGTGGGGATGTATTTCTTTGTGTCGTGAAGATGACATTGTTAAATGTAAATATTGCTTTGTAATATTTTTTAGATGATACACTCACATTCTCTGTACTGAAATGAGAGAAAGAGCTCGTGCATATTGCTCTCATTGCTAGCATTACTTGCTCAATGAGGATGAATTCTGTACACTTTCTAGAGCGTACAATGTTTATATAAATGTAGTATGCACACAGCAACAGAAAGCTGACACAATGTATAGTTTGTATTAATCAACAGTCATAAACGTTACATTTGGCCGGTACAATCTACAAACACACAATTTATGTTTTATGGTTGGCTGGCCTGGCATATACTGATTCTGTTACATCTGACATGAACAATTTTACTTCTACTCAAATAATAATTCAAATCAAATGTTTCAACCGATAATATCTGCCTATATGACAACCCGTTTTATGACTTCGATTCATATAAACTGCAAATTGAGTATCAGGAAACTATATACTGGAGACTGATGTACAATTATCGTGGGTATTTCTTTGTACGTCCCAAGGCTAGTTCACCGTCGTTATGTGTATGTACTATATGAAGGTTCTTTATGGTCTGTATACGGTGAGGGAGCGAAGTAATCCTTTCCCATCAGTTTGTGGATCATGGGATCTTCATAACTGCTCGCTCCATTGTGGAAAAATACAAATAAATAATTCCAAAATAGTCTTGTAGACGGAGAACATATAGCGATATTCCTCTTTCGTTGTTTTAATCAGTCAACAGCAAGCTCCGTAGATTTAAGTTGTAAATATGTGGCATTGTTTTGTGCCCCTGTGTAAAGAGTTCACATAGTGGTCTTCTATATGACTGGGATATGTATCCAACCTGTTGCATTATGTAGTTTAATGCTGAGAATAACTGTGTCAGTTGCAGTTGTTGTACATCAGTATTGTTTCCCTTTGTTTACACACACACACACGCGCACAAACACACACACACAAACAAACACACACGTACATACACACACACACACACACACACACACACACACACACACACACACACACACACACACACACACACACACATATATATATATATAGAGAGAGAGAGAGAGATAACGTCATTTCAGTGGTTTGGAACCTTATTCTGGTCAAGTATTCTTTCCACGTAACGTGCGCAGTTACGTACTATTTGTTGTACAACATTCCAAATATTTAATGAACCAGGAAACCATTAGGAGGTAGGCATGTCTTCACTGCACCAATACGTATCTTCACTACGGAATACTATGAATATGCGATGTTTCTGTATGAGCAAACTCGATTCATGAAGAAGGTGAAACAGGAAAGCAACATTTCGAATCAGTCTTGAGTGGGAGAGTACAAGCTTTTGGATACATATGTTCTAAGCTGAGATCATCCGCTGGTGCAGCATTGTGTATCATCATTGTATAGTCTTATTCCCAGCGCCAATTACACCTATGGTCTACCCCTACGTATCTCTCGACCTATAAACACATTGCACATTGCAGTTGAATACATCTGGAGCAGTACGCACAACCAGTCCAGGCCCATTATACATTTATTCAATGCCGTAATGTATAATGCGAACATGGCCAATGAACAATGCGCTAAACCTATTTATCTTGTCTGTTTGATGCAACTATTATGCCTCTGCCCGTAATAGCACAGCATACAAATCTCGTCACACTGCATTAGTCTAAACACCTGGCTGGTTCACCAAGGCGTGCAATAGCACCCGTCTCTCATCAAGTACTATGTAGAGTTACGCCGGAACTGGATCTATGGTTGCAAGCAGAATCATAACTCTAAGGCCGTGGAGACCTACAAAGTCACCGAGAGTTTGAACTTTTTCCATGTTTTTGGCTTGTTTTATTTATTTTGTGAATTGAGGATAGTATATTAGTGCAGTGTAATCATGTTTTTTTTATATAATCCGTATTTTAGTACTTTGATATTTTGTATTGTTTTCTATTTACATTTTCCACACACTTTGATATATCCCTATTAGATACAATTTATCATTATTTACAAACTTACCACTTCACCTAAACCACTTATTCTGTGAACATACACATTGGTACGTACATATTGCATTTTATATATTACACGTAATGCATACACTCCAATACTTAAACTAAATGTACAAGCTTGCATGAACATTTCATGATTGTATCACATTGTAGGATCTAGAACATTAGTCCATTCATGCATCTTTTCAAAGGCACGATTAATTTATTAGACTCACTTCAAAAGTTTCGTGTTTCAGTTTCTACCAGACATATTATCTCTTCATATGTTGCATAAGCCCACATAATCCAAACATCCCATATGCACATAATCAACATTCTCATCGTTTACATCGTTTACATCCTGAACAGTAGGCTTTGTATGAATGAAACGCGTTCCACAAAATTCACACAATACACATCACAAACTGGCGTCTCTCATCACATGTCGTTTGCATCACTGTGTTTTGCATTCCATAGCATATACACGCTAGAGAATATATATGCCATTCATTCAGCATATGTTATACATAATGTCGAAATATACATACTGCACTTTAACCGCTTGACCAATGACTCACATTAACATGCACATACATTAAATATTTCTAACTTTTTTCTAAAAGTGCGCTCCCTACATTGCACAGATTCCAGGTGCAACAAACTCATAATTCGCCACACTTCATGGCATCCCCGAGATTCCGGTGCAAGACTCATGAAGTCATCAACGAATAATTTACTTCCCTCAACCACGCAAGTTACTTCATCACTCCCTAACCAAAAGAGAAACTATCTATTTTTGTTTCTTGGCAGTAAATTCGGAATAGCGTGTTGATTGCGGCGAATGAAGAATGTGAAAGCTGATTTAATTTCTTTCTTCCCCACAGGTTGGCCGAGGCAAAGGGGAGCAGCATGGAGCCATCACCCTGAGCACGACAGACCGGTGTGGGATCCCAGAAAATATGTGACTCTTCAGGAAGTCACTCCAGTATAAAACTCTCAAGATGTCAAGTTTTACCCCTGAAATAGAACTACTCGTCACTATGAACGAAATAAAGTGATCATTGTGAGAATGAATTTAAGTAATGCGAGTGGATTTTTCATTATTACGATGAGCATGTGCTGATGCTGAACTTGCTTACGTGCATCTGGTGCTGCACGTAGGGAGCTCCGTTTTCCCGAGATCTTGCACGTCCAAGAAGAGAAGGAGAACGACATGAGTTATGGAGGAAGGATGAACAGCGAGAAGATTTCGAGCCATGGAGGAGCGATGCGCTGCGAGGAGCGTGCCACGAGCGAGTTGACTCTTTGTCGTTGTGGTGCTGAACGGCCCAAGTTTCCGGAGTTGTGTGTCCGTGTGGATACAAAGACCTGCGATACCTTGCGGAACTTAAACAATAAACTCTTGCCTCAAACCGGGTTAGACTTAGTTTACGTTCAATGCTCGGGGAAGACCCAAGCATCATGGGAGAGTCAGAAACTGAGTGCATTACACTCCTGTGACCAAGACGGCTGTGTCGGAGAGTCCTGTGAACTTGAGCCTCCGTCTGGCATACCGCCAGGAATAATTCCTCCGACCGCTGCCTCATTCCCATCACACAATAGATCTTCACCAAAGATCTTCATCACTTATCCCTCACTCGCATTCACTGCTTGTACGTGGCCCGTGGCCCTCGCTCTTCCACCTGTCGCTTCTTACCCCTTCCCTCCATCCGCCGCCCTCGGCCCCATTTCCATATCCTCTTCCTCCTCCTCCTCCTCCTCAAGCCCCTCTCAACCTGTTGTTTCTTACGTCGCTTCGGCATCGGCGGTCTCTCGCCCCGACGCCCAATCCGACGTTTGCAGTGTCCATGATTCGTGCAGATATTCGGATGCTGCGCCATTTGCCCCGGCCCCCCCAGCCCCCGCCCCGGCCTGCGTGCGGCTTTCCTCCTGCGCCCCCCCGCAGTCCTCAAGCATTACACCTTTACCCTCAAATCCCACACCTTCACCAACGAGCACGTTATTTTCCCCCACTCGGAGAGTGCTTTCAAAGGAAGCATCTTCCTCTGAAAGTAGGAGAGAAAACACTACGAGCTTCTCGTGGCCTCGCGCAGGGCTGGCCAAGCGAGACAATGGGCTGAGCCTGCAGGCATCCTCTCAGCCTTTGTTTGGCTTCATTCTCAAGAACAGGTTGACCTCCAGGATACAAAAGGATGCCATGTGGAGAGGGCGCCAAACACAGCTGCTGAGGATCCTGGCCACCATCTTGGCCCTCATGACGACCTCAGCTGTGGCATATGAACTCAAGCGTAAGTGTTGCTAATACCATCATTTCAAAGGTTTCCTTTATTTGCCCACAGCACCGAGATGCCTTCATTCACATCTATGTGCATCCGTGTTTACATTTATGTGTATATATGTGTGTGTATGCTTTGTGTGTGTGCATGTTTGTGTGTGTGTGTGTATATATATAAATATATATATATATATATATATATATATATATATATATATATATATATGTGTGTGTGTGTGTGTGTGTGTGTGTGTGTGTGTGTGTGTGTGTGTGTGTGTGTGTGTGTGTGTGTTTGTATGTATGTATGTATGTATTTATGTTTGCATATGTATGTGTATATATATATATATATATATATATATATATATATATATATATATATTGTGATACAGATATAGCCGCTCTGAAATATAATAGCGGCTGTCCTAGCGCCACATCCACATCATCGTGTAATCTTAGTAAACTGTCAGTAGTAATAACATCTTTACAAATCTCAAGGCGCAAGTGTGCACTACAACACAGCTCGAGTGGCATCGCAATATCGCCGAAGCAATTCTGCTGACGATGCAACGATCGCTTGAGAAGAAGCCCGTTTTGAATTCTCTCGCTAGCTGAATATCGTGGGATTGGGTCGTGACCGTTATCTTGCTCTGCTCTATTTTTGCTCTCTTTTATTGCGCAGATGTGAGGAGCAACCAAACTAATTATCTTACTTTAGCAATTTAATAGTTTTATGCATTTGTTTTTACTTCTCTGAAATTACGCTTATCTCCAAAATAATCTCATTGGATATATACGTATGTAACTTAATTGTCTAATCGTTTTAATATCGGAGTTTGTACGTGGTGTCATAATGCCGTCATGAGTTATGTATTATACAGTAATCCTACGTGTTATACTTACTGTAAGAGAAACGTTCAATACTCTTAACACGCAAAACCATGTCAATGCACGCAAAACCATGTCGGTGCACGCAAACCTGTATTTGAAAGACATTAATTAACGAAGATAGATCTCGCTCACTGTTATGTAGGCTGAGAATTTGGGAGAAGCAACATTCTTATGGAAAAAAGGACAATACGCATAAAGTTAAAAGGAAAGATCAAAGAATATGTAAATGGGAAATCATCAGATATTACCCAAAAGCTCAGGATCTTTGATATCATTCGCCTTTCACTCTGTCTCTCTCTCTCACTCTCTCTCTCTCTCTCTCTCTCTCTCTCTCTCTCTCTTGTCATTTTTTCCTCTCTCCTTCCATTCTCCTTCTTGTTTCATGCTCTTCGTATAGGTCTATTTACCTGTTTTTGTATCTTTTTATATATCCCGTCTCTCTCTCTCTCTCTCTCTCTCTCTCTCTCTCTCTCTCTCTCTCTCTCTATCAGTCTCTCTCTCTCTCTCTCTCTCTCAATCTCTCACTCTCTCTCAATCTCTCTCTCTCTCTCTCTCTCTCTCTCTCTCTCTCTCTCTCTCTCTCTCTCTCTCTCTCTCTCTCTCTCTCTCTCTCTCTCTCTCTCTCTCTCTCTCTCTCTCTCTCTCTCTCTCTCTCTCTCTTTCTCCCTATCTATCTGCCAAGCTCTCTCTCTCTCTCACTCGCTCTCTCTCTTTCTCTCTGTTCCTCCCGCACCCTCTCTTTCCCTCTTCCACTCCTGCACTCAGACCTTTATCTGTTTAGAATGTCTCTCGTTACCGATAATCAAAGGCTGAGCTGTTAAAAGCCCAAATGAATGGATTACTTTGCAAAGCAGGTTAATGCTAAATCTTGTTATATAGAATGCAACAAAAAGGCATAGAGAAATGTCGTTTTTAATTGCTACAATACTTAGTTGTTAAGAGTTAAATATCGGCATGTAAAGACCAACTTTCCAAAAAAATAAATGAATGAATAAAGTCAGGGATATTTGCGGTTCGAGGTTGGCCATGTAACATCCTTGAGGTCAACAATTAAAGCATTAATAGTCAGGGTTGAGGTCATTAACAGAACAATAGACTTAGCGATGAACGAAAAACAACAACAAAGTTCTGTCGATAAGAACTGTCGTGGCTGTTTGCAACACACTTTCATAATAACGAATTTATCAGACGTTATATAGATGGTTCCTTTGCCTTTATATAATTACAAAATAGAATATAATTTGATTGGTGCAGTTTGTTTCAGCGAACAAACATGACGAGGAAATAGACTTGTCCGTTGTAGATTACACGATTACCGTGCTTAAAATATCATATTCCACTTATCCTCAATAATAACGCTCCATCTTGCGTTAAAGGAAATGAGAATGGAGTTTTCTGAATACACTTCGCTGCATTCTAAATCTCAACGTCAGGCAGCCAAGGCGGAATAGTCAACTCTGGAATTGAACATGGACTTCCTTGAATGGGTAACCAAATACGAACAGAAAAGCAATACGTGACAGGGAAATATCTCAACAGCAAGGACACTCCGCTAGATCGTTGCGAGATTAGCCTAAATCCAAGCATTATCTTGATAAATACTGGACAATCAAAGGATCTGCAGAAAAAAAATATTGATATTTTTCTCTGCCTGGGACGAACGCCAAGCATGCAAGGTTTAAACTACTATGCAGTGAATATATAACCTATTGGAAATTATTTAGTTCAAAACTACCAGAATTCTCGCCAGATTAGAATGATACGAGACGCAGAGCAGTTTCTTATATGACGATATAGAATGATAATATAGAATGTAAAGCTAGATTTACTTCATTTTATCCCGTGTTCGTATAAATGCCTAGCAATGTTTGTGTATTCCTGTGTGTATCTCTTCGCTAGCATGTGTGTGACAACCTATGTTTGAGCACAATCTAACTAAAAGTACATTAGAGAGACCAACTAATGTAAGCCTTCAACATCAATTAACTAATGGCAAAGGATAAGCGCCTGTTTATACTTAATGGACATTTCAACCGAGGTGAGGATAAATTATTGAATATACATAACATTTCCAACTGCTGTTTCATTCCTGTATACAGAAATGCCTTTTCGCTTTAGTTCGTATAAACTCGTTCAAAAAGCTATACCTGTTGGACATGTAGCTCTCGCTGTTTCTATCTATCTATCTATCTCTATCTATCTATCTATCTTTCTTTCTATCTATATATCTATTTATCTATCTATCTATCATTCTATCTATATATCTATTTATCTAGCTATCTACCTATCTGTCTCTCTGTCTATCAAGCTATCTCTATCTCTCTATCTATCTATATCTCTCTATCTATCTATCTATCTCTTCCTCTCTCTCTCTCTCTCTCCCATTCACACAAATCCAAAGGCAAACAAAGCCATAATCCCTAAACACAGCCTCGAATTGGAATGCCAGCCCGTGTTGTGGGACATTTTCAGGACATGCCTCTCCTTTGGACCGGATCCTATACGCTGGAGCCAGGCCAAGATATAGGGGGATACGCTGCCTTTATTGGTGGTTACCGGGATTTTTGGGTTGTGTTTCCTTTTGGCGATTGCCTTATTAGATTCTGATAAGGATTTCTTAATTGGTGGTATCGCGTACAGAGAAAATTTAGTTGTTTTTTTTCTCTTTTATATTATCGTTATCACTCTTTTTTCCTTTCTTTCTTTCTTTCTTTCTTTCTCTCTCTCTCTCTCAATCTGTCTCTCTCTCTTTCTATCTTTCTTTCCCTATCACCCCCTCACACATACACTCTCTCTCTCTCTCTCTTCCTGTTCCTCTCTCTCTCTCTCTCCCATTACTATCCCTCTCCCTGCCCCCTCTCCCCTCTCTCTCCCTCCCCCTCTCTCCCTCTCTCTCTCTCTCTCTCTCTCTCTCTCTCTCTCTCTCTCTCTCTCTCTCTCTCTCTCTCTCTCTCTCTCTCTCTCTCTCTCTCTCTCTCTCTCTCTCTCTCTCTTTGTCCGCGAATAGCGCTGCTTCCCTTGTCCGATATCGGCTTCTCTTGGCCAAGTGACCGAGATGAATTGTCGTGGCCTTGTAAGAGGCAATATCACGGAAGTGGGGCAGCGGCTAGGTGTCCTCGTGTATGGTAGTGCTGAGGTAGTGATTTCCTGGTTTGAAGTTATAGCGAATGTAAACAAAGTTCACGGTATTGTCGAGGCACATTGTTATAGTGGTTTTGGCCTAGATGGACTGTCAGGTTGCAGTGCAATCCAGGCGTTGCAGGATAAACAATCTTGATATCCAGCTCCAAAGCACACGCGCGGCTGCTAGACACGGGGACACAGACTGACACTAAAACCCGGATGCACGCGCCGCCCTTGTCTCGCGGGAGCAGAGGCTGGCACTCGAGCCCAGCTCTACTGACTGACGTCGGGCCAGGTAAACAGACGGGCGGCAGTGTCGTTCATCAATATGCGAATCGTCTGTGTGTGCCAGATTGATCCACCGGTCAAATATTTGGGAATTCTGATGGGAATGTTAAGTATGGTTTCACTTACTCATCTTGGGTGTTCCTCTTGCCCCTCTACGCCCCTCGCTCTTGGATGCTTGTGTCTCTTGATGGTTTGTCTTGCTGTGCTGCGGTGTTCACCTGTGCAATGTAGAGTTAAAGGGGACGTTTTTTTTGTTTTGTTTTGTTTTTGTTTTTTTGGTTTTGTTTTTCTTATTCACGTTTACTTTATGATCTATGTCATTTGTGTTTTACCTTTATTTTTTAGAAAACACACTCTCTAGATGCTGATTTTCTTTTCTTTTTTAAGATTTTGAATTTGTTTGGTTATTCATTTGAATCCATTTTGCCTGTGTGCGACCATTAGTCATTTGTCCTTTCATATGCTCCATCATTCCTCTGTTTTGTTAATACATATTCAAAATAATATTTATAACGCGCTTTTAAGCAAATTTTCATAGCCACATCTTTCCCTGTGTTCACGAAGCTATTTGCATGCATTAGTTGTCATTAAATCATTATCACTAATTATGATTAGAGTCCCTTTTAAAATTCACACACGAAAAGCATAAAATCCTAATGAATCAGTGAAAGCGGAGTGTTCGAGAGAGATTTGGATGATGTGATGTTGTGAAGGCAAACACTACACCCAAGGGAAGGCCGCTACTGCAGTGGAGTGGCACCATGACGGAGACAAGCAATATATAATGTTCCGGCTTATAGTGCTTCGCGGTTTATGCTATAGATGGGGAGATGAGCTTTAGAATAGTAACTAGCATCATTAGCTGTCAAATAGCAAAACAGCCTTTGGTGGAATTCGAACCCAAACCCGGCGTTAGCACTATAGCAGGAGATACAATGAATAATTGGATTTGCATTGACACCGTTATCAATACTGTACGAAAAATCAGTATCCGAGTGCCTTTTATATGGACAAATACAGCAATGAGTTCACACTACTGATCGCGTTTGGCACTGTTGGCACTGTATTCTGACTGACACTATGTCATGAATTAGGACGATCGGATGCGTATGCCAACCTGACGTCATTATATGGCGAAGCTCAGATGATCTATTATGAGTCTTTATATCATATCTCTCTCACTACCACTTCGCCCCCACCCCCTTTAAATATCCGTCTTCTCCTCCTCTTCTCGCTCTTCTCTCTCTTCTCGCTCTTCTCGCTCTTCTCGCTCCTCTCCCTCACTTCCCTCTTTTTCTCTCCCACTTCCTTCTTCTTCTCTCCCACTTCCCTCTCCTTATTCCCGACTACCCTCCATTAGTTCATGGTGATATGGAGGTATTGTTGAGAAAGAAAACATGTGACGAAAGCTGTTCAGGAGGGACTATTCTAAATTCAACAAACTTTATGGGGGAAATGCTATTCGATCTCATATCGCTTTCATTACCTTACGCGTGACCAAATAGGCTTTTTCATATCAAATATGATATGTCAAGTTTCTCCGGGAAACTCAAGCAGCGGCAGACTTTCTGCTTTAAAACTGCGGGGAAGTAATCAGGAGAAACTGAGAGCCACCAATTCGTACGGAAGTGCTGTGTGAGAGAGAGAGAGAGAGAGAGAGAGAGAGATGTGGTTGATGTGCTCTCTCTCTCTCTCTCTCTCTCTCTCTCTCTCTCTCTCTCTCTCTCTCTCTCTCTCTCTCTCTCTCTCTCTCTCTCTCTCTCTCTCTCTCTCTCTCTCTCCTCTCTCTCTCTCTCTCTCTCTCTCTCTCTCTCTCTCTCTCTCTCTCTCTCTCTCTCTCTCTCTCTCTCTCTCTCTCTCTCTCTCTCTCTTTCTCTCTCCCTCTCTCCCTCCCTCCCTCTTTGCCCCTTCAACCTTTCTCTCTTTTTTAATTGAAACTTCTCATATCACCAATTAGGATCATTTAATCTATTTCCTGATTAAATTACCTTATTGCTCTCTAAAGGAAAGTAGAGAAGGTAGCCCACGGAACAGATGAATGTTATTACATTTTTTTCATTCATAATACCGATGTGTTACAATAAGTTCAGCGACGCACTTTTCGTGACATTTACTTACTGGTTAATTTCTCCATTTGTATGTATGTATATGTATATATATATATATATATATATATATATATATATATATATATATATATATATATATATATATATATATATATATATACATATATATACAGATACATATATGTATATGTATATATGTTTTCCATCCTTTGGGTGCGAATACACAAGTGTACTATATTCATTAAGTATATCAATTCTAGATTCTGTACATGGCTGACTGACACGCGTCGCTCTTCCTCCCTCAGCCACTACCACCCTGTCGAAGGTTACCCTTGCCGGCCTCACCGCCAGCCTGCCCTGCGAACTGCCCCTGCCGGTGGACCGCCCGACTCTCATCCTCTGGTATAAAGACCAGGCGACCAAACCCTTCTACAGGTAAGAGATGGTTCTTCAGCGAATTTAGTCTTATTTTTTTTCATTTTATTATTATTATCATTACTATTTTACGATAAGAGAGAATCTTCTCGCTTCATCTTTCTTACACAACTCTCTTATTCAGTACATAATTGGATGTTCACATATTATATAACAGACATAAATAAACTAACCTGGAAACGGACACAGTTACATCACTGACAAAGGATACTTGTTCTCAAGTTCATAAAAAAAAACAAGAGACCAGGGATTAACGAAACTTGGTGACACAACTTCTTTGAAAGTCTCAAATAGCTTACGTGAGCTGAAGGTGCACCATTTCTCAAAAACAAGCGCAATGCCTTGTATCATTGACCTGCAGGTGTAACTCACAGCAGAAACACTTCCGGTGTATCTAACCAACATCTACGCTCGCCAGCCAGGTGTTGTACATGAGCTACCCTGCCTTTGTACTTGTACTATTTCAGGGTTCATCTCCTTGATGGCTGTATCTGACTCTCCTTTAGGGTGTATGTCTTTGTGATTGCATGATTCAAGAATGCCTAGCTGGTTCATTCTTGTCCCACTATGATTTTCTATCACTTGGAACCGCAGAAATGTGTTCATATCTTGTTAGGATATCCAACAATCCAGGGATATAAGGATCTATCCAATGTATAAGCTTCCCTCCGGAAAAAAGGGGATTCAATGCCAACGATTTTTTTCTCTTTTTTGTTTGTTTACTTTGTTTTGACACACGAACAAATCAGCTTTTACTAATGAGATGAAATATCGCACCAATTGCTGTTATCGGATTTCACTGGCGTTGCATAATAAGCGCTTTTATCTTTTTTTCTATTTTTTCCTTCTCTCGCACCCCTCTCTTTCTCTCTCTCTCTCTCTCTCTCTCTCTCTCTCTCTCTCTCTCTCTCT
>BOPN01002747.1:117853-122853 GCA_017312705.2 Penaeus japonicus | reverse complement strand
TTATGATAAAAGCTCGCATTTCTCCACATTACTCTTCATCAAAATGACATTTAGCCGTTGTTTTGTGTAAACATAGCTTTCATCCTAAGCCTGTGAATTAACCATCCGCCTTTTTATCAACACACTCACAGTTACGACGCGAGAGAGACGGCTGCAGGACACCACAAGGTTCACGACAAGTCTGAGTTAGGCACAAGATCCCATTTTCGGCTGGAAACTTTCCCTCATAATTTCAAGGTAAAGTTGTTGCTCTAGTTTGGAAGGGGAAAGTTCATGCGGGCATATAAAGGTAAGATTTTAGACGAGGGTTGAGTTCGTGTTCTAATGTATATGACGTATTTGTATGCTTTGAGCGTTGCATCTTAATACTGGATATTTTTAAGTGAACTTCAGTTGAGATTTTGCTTTTATCTAAACTGCATTCTTTCTTTATCAAAGCATAAGATTACAAGAAAATATGTGGGGGAACTTAAATAGTTTTCTCTCATGGTTTAATTATACAGTTAATGATATATCTATAATTGCACTTTTGCCGTTCTTACTGATCCCCAAGAAATGAAATGGATGGAAATGAACAATTTCGCAATGCAAGATACGTAATTAAAGTTTAGATAATGTATCTTCATCATAATCACGATATTCTAATGAGGATGCAGTATCGAAACGTTTATTTCGTTTCGTGCGTTGTAGAATTGTTCATTCGTTTCTACATTTGAGACAATTAACTCAAAATACGATGCGGCAATACGGATTTCATATCATCTCTTCAAATTATGAGAATATCACATCAGGCAGAAAGTCTACTCCATCATCTGCCTCTCCAAATGTACCCCTTCCGTATTTTTACCTGCATATCTTTTTCTGTTTTGTTTTTTGGTTCTATTTTTTCCTTCTTTGAGACAACATGAGAGAGACAATAGCCGTGCCTAATACGTCAGTCATTATCAGCAATTATCTGATTTAAGTAGCTGAGTAGTAAGTAAGAGAAGGTGATTAATCACGGGCCAGCAGAGCACCCAATTGTCGAGTTTTACTTTTGTGGAACACGAGTGATAGCACACTAATGCCAGATTTGTTCTCAAACTTGCCAAATTAATCTCTCCTCCACACAGGGTGCCTGGGGTCCACGGCGGAAGGGGGGGGGGCAGAGGAGGGCATAGGAAGGGTTGGATAAACGAGGGAAGGGAAAGGTGGAGAGGAAAGGCAAGCAACGACAAAGAAAGAACTAGGGCTGAGAGAATAAATAGCTGTGGCTTTAAAGACATTCAGTTTCATTCTATTGTCTCTCGTGCTTGAAGGAGCAGCGGACCGAACGAATGAGAAAGTAGAGAGTGAGGAAAGAGAGAGGAAACTAAAATAATCCCCTTCCAGACGGGTGGAACGAATTCAGGAGCAAAGGAGCAATACGAACAGAAAGAGGGAGGAAAGGGTGAGGAAACTAAAAATATCATATTTAAAGGCGGACGAAAGGAGCTACGGAGCTGAGGACTTCATGGAGCACCACGAACAGGATCCAGCACTCGCAAAAGTGTCTGGAGGCGAGATGGTCTAGTTGACAGAGGAGGGGGAAGAGGGGGAGGAGGAGTAGGAGGAGGAAAATGAGGAAGAGGGGGAGGAGGAGGAGGAAAATGAGGGAAAGGAGGAGGAGGAGGAGGGGGAAGAGGGGGGGGAGGAGGAGGAAAAGGAGGGAAAGGAAGAGGAGGAGGAGGAAAATGAGGGAAAGGAGGAAGAGGGGGAGGAGCAGGAGGAGGAGGAGGAGGAAAATGAGGAAGAGGAGGAGGAGGAGGAAAATGAGGGAAAGGAAGAGGGGGAGGAGGAGGAAAATGAGGGAAAGGAAGAGGGGGAGGAGGAGGAAAATGAGGGAGAGGAGGAGGAGGAGGAGGAGGAGGGAGAGGAGGAAGAGGAGGAGGAAGAGGGGGAGGAGGAGGAAAATGAGGAAGAGAAGGAGGAGGAGGAAAATAAGGAAGAGGAGGAGGAGGCGTAAGAACCCCTTTTTTTCACGACTCTCCATCACACTATTTAATAATCCATCACCCTCTTTTGATCTCCATCGCCAGACTCGACTCGGCTTCCTGGACGTGAAAAAGGTGACCCTTGCAGACTCCGGAAACTACACGTGCAGAGTTGACTTCATGACATCGCAAACCATGATGTCTTTACTGCAACTCACTGTACACGGTTAGTCTGGCGTTAGGCTGAGCATGAATACTGGAGGATATAATTAGTACAGGATTGTCTTTATTTTTATTCTTTGTTATAGTGATTATTATTATTCTTTTTTTAGATATATTGTTATTGCTGTTATTACTATTATCATGATCATTATTGTTGTTGTTGTTGTTGTCAGTATTATTATCGTTTTTGTTTTTAACACCATTATGATTAATACTGTTTTTGTCACCATTATTATCATCATTATTATTTACATCGCAATTATAATCATTGATAGCAGTAATATAATAGCAGTTGCATCATATTCAGTCAGTTATTACTTTTGTTATTAGTTCATTTATTCTTTTTAATTGTTGTTGTTGTTTACATTATTGCCACGATGAATTTCATTAATATCGTTATTATTACCATTATCATTATTATCATTATTATTATCATTATTGTTATTATTATTATTATCATTATTATTATCATCATTATTATTACTATCATCCTCATTATCTTTATTATTATCATTATTATTCTTGTCATTATCATTATTACTATGTCATTATCATCATTATTATTACCATTATTGTAATTATCATTATCATCATTATTACTTTTTTTATCATGACCATTACAGTAATTACTATTGTTATCATCATTAAAACTATTATTATTGTCATTATCATTATTATTATTATCATTGATATTATTATTGTTATTATCATCATCATTATTATTATCAACATTATTATCATCATTATCATTATTATTATCATCATTATTATCGTCATCATTATTATCAATATTACTATTATTATTATAATAATTATTATCATTATTATCATAATTCTCACTATCATATCATTATAATTATTATCATCATTATTATCACCATTATTTCTATTACCATTATCATTATAATTCTTATCAATATCGTTGTTATCATTATCATTGCAATCCTTATTGCTATTATCATCATTATACCATCATCACTATTATCATCAACATCAATATTGTTATCCATATCAATAATAATAATATCCTAATCCTCACAACAACCGTGATTTCTCCACCAATCCAGAAGAGATTCGAGACCTGGAGGTCTTCGACGCCTATGGAACCATGATCGGGAAGGTCGTGGGACCATACAAGCTGTTATCCCGAGTCATGCTGTCGTGTCGGGCGTACGGTGGTGAGTGCTTCGTTGCTTCATTATCTGGGCTTCATTACCTGTGATTGATTGATTCATTCATTCATTAAGAGGTGCGGCTGCTGCCCTTAGCTTCGTTACTTAGCTCGACTGAGTAGTTTTTCGTGTCGGAATTTCTAGTAGCGTCTGTGTCTAGGAAATGGGTTTGGGATGGATGAGTTATTGGGTCTGGTGAGGTCGGGGAGTTTGATTGATTTGTGGATGGTGGTTGTTGTTGTTGTTGTAGCAGTTGCGGGGGTTGTAGAAATACATGTAGTAGTGGTGGGGATATTTGTACTAGTAGTAGTGGTGGAGATGGTAGTAATTGTATTACAGTAGTAGAGTTTTATATAAGAAGTAGTAGTAGTAGTAGTACCATTGATATTGACTTTTTCTTATTTTCAGCAATATATAACCCAAACCTTCGACGAGTGTTTTAATAATCAGTGTATATATATATATATATATATATATATATATATATATATATATATGTATATATATACATATATGTATATATAATATATATATATGTATATTATTCTAGTTATCTAACAATGAATAATTCAAATATACCCTATACATGTGTCTGTTTATATATATATATATATATATGAAAAAATATATATATACATGGGCTCCTTCCCCTCAGAACATAATACAAAACATATAGATAAAATAACTACTACCACAACTACCATCATGACAATAGGATAGAAATAAAGTTTTATACACCAAAACATATTAAAGTGCTCCATTATTCAAAAGTCCTTAATACTAGCACACCCATATGATACCACCTGCACGTAAGGGATTATCCTATAATTGAGGCACTAATGAGCGCTGAGCCGAGGCACGCCACCCCGCGATGGCCTCTGAGAAATCACGGAAGGCACTGAGGGCGGCGGGATGAGAGGGCCTTCAGTCCTTCAGTCCTTCAGAAGGCGGATCTCACAGAGGGATGAGGACCGGGGACTCCCTGCGTGGGGTTTGGGAAGGTCAATCTGACTCGGGACTAACTAGAGCCGTCCGTTTGATATTCCATGTTAGACGGGCGGCATGCAGGTCTGGTTGGGCGGCAGAGAGACATGTAGAAACTCACACGAGTACAAGCACGTACTAGCATCTCATGTACACGTAAATACAAACACGCACATACACAGACACATATAGACGCGTCAACCCTCCAGCAGATCCCCCGCCCTCCTGCCACCACCTCCTTCGACCTATTGCATCCCAGGTCTCGCCTTCCAGGTCACCCGCCGCCCGTGGTTCGGTGGATGGACGGCGACAGGGTCCTGGAGACGTCCTCGGCGCAACACTACAGCGCACAGTCACCCTCGGAGCGCGGAGAGGCCGTGCGCGTGGTGGACGTGACGCTGCACCTGCCGGGCCTTCAGCGCGACGACAACGGCCGCGACATCAAGTGCGTTGCGTCTAACACCAACCTGACGCAGGAGAAAGTCCGCGTCGTCACTATTGACATGTACCGTAAGTGTGCCTCTGTGTCACTGTCTGTTTTTATCAAGTCTATTACTGTCCCGGTTCTCTCTCGCTCGCGGCGTGCTTCTCTCTCTTCCCCTTTCGCATCCTTTCAGTAACCGCCTTGTTGTATTCTTTATAATTAATACATAGGTATTCCTTTTCCATT
>BOPN01002747.1:100353-102853 GCA_017312705.2 Penaeus japonicus | reverse complement strand
TATAACAGTAATGGAATTTGAACAGAATATCGTTATCATTATCAATATTATCATCATAATTATTGTTATTGTTTTGTTATCCTTATCATCATCATTATTATCATCTTTTCATCATTAATATTATCATTTTTATTATCATTATCACCTTTATCATAATCATTGTTATCATCATCATTGTCATCATCATCTTACTATTATCATCCTTAGCAGAGGTCGCACAACCGCAAGTGACTGCTCTAGGTTTAACTTTAGCCCACGGTCTCCATAAAATCTGATATGATAAGCAATTTATTTTTCAAACGTAACTATACACGAATAATACACAGGAATTGGGTAACATAAGCAGCTCCAGGCGATGAGTGTTGTGGTAGTGAGATTGGGGCCCTCGGTTGGCTTCTTGTCTCCTATTTCAGTGTACGCCGAGGCATAAGCCTGAAAGGGATGTTCTCGACGAGATATCCATGGTGTACTCGGTGACTTCAGTGTTACGAGATGTCTGCTGCCATGGCTGGTGAGGCTGATACCATACCAATTTCTTTTCCCGGGGATTTGTGAGATCGCAGAGACTGAGGAATTCTGGTATAAGCACCTTAACCTACACTGCTGAATCGGGTAGATTGATCCAGGAAATGCAACTAAGGAGACTGACCGCATTATTTTTTGCGGTACTGATCACAGAATGGCCGTGGCTACCTTCTGGATTCACTTCAAAACCCCCCAACCATCCATCCGACCACCATGAGGTGTTTCACTTGGGCAGACTGAGAGCGGAGTTTGCTGTGGCTTTCTCTAATCGTTTCCCGGTTCTCGACAACTTGACGAACCTTGTAGCATTGCGGGACTACGTATTTCGAGCAGCTGTGAATCTCTCTGGGAGATCCTGAGGCTTAGAGGAATTCTAACAAAGTTAATTGGATCAATAGCTAGTCAATATACTTACTCTGAACGTGATATAAAGTGTGATGGGGAATGTCTAGCTTCCTTCCTGGATATTGAGAAAAGCTGTTATCCAAAGTTAATGTGGAGCACCACTCCATCACAAGGTCACTGACCTTGATGCCATTTAGTCTGATTCTCTGGAGACCCAAGTGTCAGCTCTCGATATTTAGCAGAGATGCGAAGCCCTTAGGCCTTGAGGTCTCTTCGAATAAAACCAGGGTCTAGGACTTTGGGAGTCTGCTTGGAGAACCTGCTCATTCGGTACATCCATGCAGAGAGTTTTACATATGTTGATAGTGTAGTTCAACTGACGGATTGGGCTGGCAGTAGGAGCCATGAAATCACTCGACAAGAGTACCTAGGGATACCGATATCTGCGCAAAAGAACCAGGCTACTTGTATTTAACTCCTGATATTGCCGATTCTCCGAAACCTGGACTCTATCCTGTGCCAAGGGTATCGCCTTGATACCTTTTGCAACAGGTCCTCGCATCAGATCATGATGTACATCTGGCAGGACCATGTGTTGAACCACCGACTGCACCGTGAGACCTGTTATTCGAAAGTTTAGCTCAACACCCTGATTGTTATCATCATCATCATTATCGCCATCATTATCATCATCATCGTCATTATCATCATCATGGACGCTCGGATAGCGCGGTGATTAGCACGCCGGCCTCACGAACCCCGTCCAAGCTCGCGTGTTTCCACTGTCGCCTGGCGGTCACTGCCGTGGCTGGCCATCACGGTGGGTAGGGACCAAGCTCAGGTCGAGTCAACACTCATTGGCACACTCTCTCACGAGTCACCACGCGCTGACACAGGCGGGCTCGCTGCAGTGCATATACATCCGGCGAAGCATCTGCTCTGTAAATCGAGCTATTCTTACCCTTATCATCACCATCTCCGTCATCGTCATCGTCATTGTCATTGTCATTGCCATTGTCATTGTCATTATCATGATCATCATCATCCTCAGAAAACATACTTAAGCTGTTATGATTATTGATACTAATGTGAATACTAATACAATAATTCTTACATACGATTATACTAATACTTATGGTAACACTATATTGCATATATAAGTTTACACTACTACTACTGTCTCCAATACTACTCAAAACTGATATCAAAGATAATGATAATATCATAATTAATGCGAAAACAGATACTATTACTATTTGAAAATACTCATACCTACGCCGACATTTATACTGATAGGATTAATATAATGGATATTGATGCCACCGTTGATAGCTGACATTAATTAACAACAAAGGCCACTATGCTATTATCAATTCCTGTTACCGCCGCCACAGCCGTTATTGCTATTAGTGTGACTGTCACTGATGCTTTTTCCAATTTGGATTATAAATAAGTATATTGGCGGTAAGTAAAAGGAATTTTATAGAATATCTAACCTTTTTCGTTATGTAAATAAGTAAAAACAGCAATTCTCTCTCTCTCTGTCCCTTTCTATTTCTCCCTCAGTCTCTCTCTCTCTCTCTCTCTCTCTCTCTCTCTCTCTCTCTCTCTCTCTCTCTCTCTCCACCTC
>BOPN01002747.1:61960-63266 GCA_017312705.2 Penaeus japonicus | reverse complement strand
GAGGACGGAGGAATACTGAAGGGTCTAGGAAGCCGTTTTAAGCTGTGCGAACGTGAGGCTTCACCGAGGGAGAGGCGGCTTGTTCTTCTTGTTGTTGCTAAATTTTTTTTTTCCCCTTACCACCAGTCTTATTGCTGTTGTTGTTGTTATCGTTGCCGTTTTTATTATTATTGATATGAGTATTACTCTGTTATTATCATTGGTATCGTTATCAGTATCGTTACCATTCTAGAGGGTAAACATAGAGAGCATTATTGTTATTATTATCTAATGATTATTGTCAAAATGATCCCTCTTAGCGTTGTCGTTTTTGTAATGTCAAAAATAGTACTTGTGTGTGTGTGTGTGCGTGCGCGCGCGCGTGTGTGTGTGTGTGTGCGTGTGTGTTTATGTGTTTGTGTGTGTGTGTTTATGTCAAATCACGGTTTTCTTCTCCTTCGTATTATTCAATCCTTTGAATTTTCAGAATAGTTTACATCCTTACCCCAAAATCGATTATTGTTTTTGTTTTGTTTTCAAAACTATTTATATTGCATTTCAGTGTCTCTTTCAACTAAACGCAAAATGAAAAAAAAAATCCATGTGAAACATAAGACGTACGAGAAACTAGTTATTCTGTCTGAAAATATATATCATCTGTGATACAATTTTATCTAGAAATTTTAGAAAATGAACGGAAGTCCGGGTAGAATATCCTTCATATTCAATAATATTTATGTTCCTGAGAGACTTATGGCATTGTTGTGTAGGAAATATTTGCTCCTGGCAGGTGACTTCTGGAAATTTCATGACATAGTTCTGTTGCTTAGCATCGTCTTGCATTGTTATTGTTATTATTTTTGTTATTGCTGTTATTGTTATTGTTAGTATTGTTACCGTTATTGTTATCATTATTATCATTATTACTGCTATTATCATCACTCTTACCATTATTATCATTATCTTTACCATTATCATTGTTATCATTAGTATTGTTGTCCTTGATCTTATTATCATTATCATCTTTACAGTTGCTGTTGTAATCACATTTACTATCCTCTTAATTATCATCATCACTCTTATTGTTATTAAATTACCACACATATATTCCAAATTGTATCACTATTACCATACCTACAGCCATCACTATAACAACAACCAAAACTTAATACATTTCCAATCGCTATTACCAATGTCGTCATCACGCTATTTTCTACTGAATTAATCCTTTTCATTTGTCCCTTATGGAAAAAAATCTGATTTTTGGAGTGACTCTAGAAAGGACATAAACAGGTCACAACGAAAAGCCACACCTGCGTAACGTTTC
>BOPN01002747.1:54460-56960 GCA_017312705.2 Penaeus japonicus | reverse complement strand
TTTAAGTAAATCAATGAGCTTTCATATAGATAAATAGTATTTATTTTACTTAAATAGTTTAAATTTTTAAAAAATAAGTGATATAATTTATATCTATATTTCTACTTATTATATATTCATAAATATATATATATATATATATATATATATATATATATATATATATATATATATATATATATATATATATATACATATATATATTGTTTTTATTTATATACATATACTCTGTACGAAACCCCTTATTCTCATTTAACTGTAGGATGCAATATACATTACCTCTCTGGATTAGGATATCGCTGCCACAGGCCCTGGGCGACCTGCTCCCAAGGGAATTTCAAGGTACTTGACCCCTCGTAGTATTTCATTGTACCAATATTCTTTTAGCTGTAAGAGAGAAAAAAAATGAATACACTAAAAATTAATAGTACATGCATATTTGATTAGAAATAGATTAAATGTCAAATTAGTATTCCAAAATTGTTAACTCACAAAGCAAAGTAGACAAATGAATGCTTAGATTAAAAAGAAATGCCTTCTCATCTTGATTTTTACATTCATTAAATTGATATTCGCATTTACAGCATATATACTGCTGTTTAATAAAACTATTTTGAAATCAATTTCCAGTCCAACTTTTCAGATTATATTTTTATACCAAATAGCCTAAGGTTATTTTGTGACCATTACAAGAGATCCTAATCTTGATAATTATCCCACAAAAATATTTTCACCTATATAAGATGCTTCCTAATATCAAGGGAATTGACATCTTATGATATTTTGATTCATGCAGATGATTTATAATCACATCCTGAAATTAATAAATGCCAATAACATTATTTAGCATTCCAAGAAAATATTTGTAAAAAAGTAAATTTTATGTTCAATATTAGTGGTTTTAATATTCTTACAAATATAAATATGAATCATGTAGCATAAAAAATAAGCCAACAACCTCCATCACATCACATTCTGGTTAGACAGCTTGTGGACCTCTTTTATGTTATACTGTCAAATAAAGAACCACTCTAAGCTCTACATTGCAGAATATATAGGTTTCTTTGCCTCTGTCACAGCATGAAGGCCAAAGCAATTACTTGATACTGTGCCACCATTGGGTTGGACCTAGATTGTAGGCCTACCATCAAAGATCACAATTTTCAAGTCAATATGGATAAACCACAGTATAAGTACAAGAAAGAAAAACATTTGAATGCTGTTGTGATTTTTTTTTTCTAAACTTTTACCGTAGAGTATAAACATTTGCCAGAAACCAACTGCTGTCTGACAACACCCAACTAGCCTTGGGCATTAGTGGGGGCTGCGTACAGGGCCAGGAAAGTCTTAATGCTGTTAATATCATGTAAATGATGTGTGCAATAACATAGGATATCCTTGAATAATCAAGAAGTTTTTCTCTAAAATAATAAAATTAACAAGAAAGTGTAAGCAGAACATTTTGTAACACCGGTTTTAAAGCATAAAATAGGAAAATAACTAACAATTAAAATGCTGTGTAATACAGATAGACTAGCCTGTTTCTGAACACTTTGTCTTTGCAAAAGATAAACATTACAGGTCTCAACAGATCAAAAACAATGACAAGAACTTGATAATCCCCAGAAAAAAAAAAAATAAATAAAGAGCAGCATCAGGCATCTAAAGTACTTTTTAAATATACAATGGAAATGTCATGAAGGGAAAGTGTCACAGAATTCATCACTCTACTGATTCCATGTAGAAATCAAATAAAAATGAGAGGTTTTTGGACTGCTTCAACATCTCCACTACATGAGCCGAGAGTCTGTAATCACACTGACAGTAATATGTAAAATATTTGACAGATATATACAGTCCCCACCACATGCAATGTACAACTCAATTTCTGTAATCATAGCTGTGCTTGCTTGCTTGCACTTGCAGATGCAACTAAACTATTTTAATGCAACTACATATGCTATCAATCCAATTTAGTCTTATTCACTACTACAGCTTAGTGCATCTACATTTCCTGGCCCATTCCAAATTGCTAAAAATAAACAAATTCTGGAAATATCTGTGATCGGTGCCATTTGGCAACCTAATTTTATGAAGGCTAGATCTTTAACAACTAACAAGTTCCTAACATAAAGCCTTCTTTAACACTTGGAAACTGTGTTCAAGTAATCCATATAGAAATAAATGCAAAATATAAATAAATACACCTCGACTTCGACAGAAATTTTAAAAATAGTCACAACTATGCAATACCGCCTTCACTTAAAAATCCAACTTTAGAGACACGGTGATAAATATCCTTTCGATTTTCAATAACAGCAGAAACTGTATCTTAACATGTTTCAAGAATAACGTAAAAAAAAAAAAATAAAAAAATCCAAGTACTTCTGATTAGTGGGTCACGTTTCCAGGCAAACCAAAGCACAACTGACACTATCACTACAGAGAACACTTTATCGTAGGAACTTATCATGAATGAGGACGACATAGCATTTGCTAT
>BOPN01002747.1:36960-46960 GCA_017312705.2 Penaeus japonicus | reverse complement strand
CATGCGTAAGGGCTGTCAGAACAGGGAGTCAACAGATGGATTGGTATGACGGGAGTCGTCTTTAACGGTAGTAATTCTGGTTAAGAGTATTTTGGAGATCCTGCTACTCGTGCAAAAGGACAAAGTTAAAAATTTTCAAGGCCTTAATATTGCTAGTTTTACTGCATTCCATCCTGTGCCTTAGAGTCACGTTTTGATACCCTTAAAGTAGGTCCTTGTGTTAGATCATGGGGCACAGTTGGCAGGACTACATTTCAAATCTACAGTTACATCATAAGACCAGTGCACGGCCTGTTACTTGCATAATCCAAGACCGCCAACATAAATCGTGGGCTAAGCAAATTGATCAAACCAGTAATGAATAAGTCGAGAAGGGTGGGGCCTTTCATGGCAGCTCGTTGAGAGATCCTCATGGTCGGAAGCAAAGGGTGCATGCAGCGATACGCCCTTGGCATTAATCCCACCGATTGATTAATTGAACCCTTATCCCCAAAATCCCATGCGTATAGGAGAAAGTCCAAGACCAAAAGATGTTTAAAATATGCATATCTTAATATTGCCAATTATTGCATTTAAGGGTACTTTGAGGGTTGTTGGTTTTCAGATGCTAAAATTAAGCCTGTTTTCGCGTTTAGGTTTGAAAGCGTCATCATACAAGTTTTTGTCTAGTTGTTAATGGTAAATAACAGGTTATAGTTAAAAGATTATGCAGTCTGTCTTTCAGGAACTTTTGAGTCCTGTGATTCAAGTATATGATTTTTTTCTCAAGCACTTGCCTTCGTAAATCTAACCGAACTTTAGACATGAATGTCTTTTTGCGGTGCCTTACCCATAACGTGGAATGCATACGGGAAGCATATCTCCCGGGACATGAATCCATTAGCAATATCGAAATAATAGTAGTAGTTATTTTTTTAATCTAAGTTTAGATCTTGTGTAATGTGAGAAAATTTAGCTACATTATATTAAATATTTACAAAACAACTATAGCTTACATGTTTTTTTTTTAAGAATTACTTACCGAATTATCACTTTAAATAGCTCATCACAGTTCTGTTACCCGTTGCTGAAGTGATTAAAACAACACAAACAAAAAGTCGAGAAAATTGTATTTGAAAGTTGGCGGGAGGACTCGCCTCTCTCTAGTTCTGCTGCCCGTTTGTCTTCTTATTACTTTAATATTATTCATTACCTACATAAATAAGTAATATCATGGTCACAAATATACTGCATCAGATAATGTATTTGTGGATTTGTATACGGTTGTGGACTAAAAATAAGACAGAAAACCCGTAACTCTTCCCTGGATCACTTTGAACTTTCCGTACATAAAGATATTACTCTACTTCTTAATGCAAAATAAAAGCTTAGTTTCGACAGTGGTGTCGCATGCATCACTTTAGCAGGGGGCGCCACAGTCAGGGAATACGAGATAGGAGAAAGCATCAACTCAAATGATAACTTCTAAACCTTCTGCTTGGAGCTTGGTATGTCAAGATATATGAAACCTCTATTGATGTATATTTTAATATAAATTTAGAATTCCACATCAATGTACGTAATATTGATATATGTTTTAATTACTCAATGAAATCAGTTTGTTTTCACTATATTTCCCTATAGTTTTGGCTGATATCTTGAATAGAAACAAAATCTCTAGTATTTAGTACTTAGAGGCCTCACTGATTGAAATGCAAAGAATTTCTCGTACATGATGCAACAATTCAAAATCATGAATAACAAGTTATTTCATCTATGGGAAGAGGGAACGACTTACGATTACATCTTGGGGCGGATTGCCAAAAAAATGATTGAAATTGATTTTCTAAAATGCTTTCATATTGCTGTTATAAACATTCTTGTAACTGGCATTACATTTGCTCAGATAGTTTTTTCCCTATACAACAAGAATAAGTAGAACAAATGATGCACAACTTGATATAAAAATGTGATTTATAACTAATTAAACAATATTTTTATTAAATTCTGAAGGTCTGAGAATTACACTGAAAGGCAAACAATATATGAAAATGTGTTTTATTCATTCATCTTCTGTACAAAAGCCACAGTTGTGTCAAAAGTACAACATGTATGGCAGTGTTCCACAGGAGAGTTCCAGATAGCAGATCAGATTTGAAATGCACAACTATTTATCTTATTCATATGCTTATGGTATCTGCTATATCTGCCAGAAACCAATACTTAAAAAGCATTTTGTCCATTCATTTCACAAAAGTTACAAAATAATATATGGTAGAAATGTTTACATGTCAAAATAGAGATACGAATTGCATACTTGACTTTCATATTGCAATGGCTGACATAATATACCTACTTTATTATTCTGCAAAATTAATGAGTAAAAGAAACATAACACATTTAAGGAAATTCTCTTCTGATCAATACTGTACACACCATGCAACTGAAAAAAATATAAGGAAAGGTATTGTCTTACATACCAAGCTTAGAAACAAGAGATGTAAATTCTCTAAGCTTCACGATATAAAGAAACAATGGTATTGAGTTGTCTCTATTTTGAGCAAAATTAAGAATGGCAATATACTAGAAATGGATGTATATCATATATGTAACCTGCAATCGTACATATATACACATACTTGCTATTTCCGCAACAAAATTCCTACGGTAGCATTGAGCTTACAAACATTGGGAAACTTATCTGGAGAGTATTAGTTTCTCTTGAAATGCATACTGAAAAAAAATGAAAGAAAAGTAAAAAGTAATACAGAAAAACTGATATGCATGGATTACATAATAAGTGGATGAAAAAAATAAATGAAGATGCTCCAAACACCACCTGCATCCTCACTATCCAAATACATACTGACTGGAGTTGCTATATATCAATAAATACAAATATTCTTTTTTCAAGTATTCCATACTTGGGCATGGTGTTCTATCAAGCAATTATGTAATAAAAAAAACTGAAATCTCATGGGAACGCTACATTACAGCAGAAATTAAAGTGCTTTATCACAGAATGCTGAACTGAAAATTGGAAGCCTTTACAGCAGCACACATTAATATCGCTCCACAAGTAAGTCAATAGATTACCTTCTCTATTGACTGTATTAATGCATTTGTAATACATGTTTGCCAATTTTGCAACAAATATTAATGAAATCTTCACAATGTTATACTTTCCGCAATCATTATCAGGTAAAGTCACATCTTTCCCCATATGATTTTGCTAACTGAATTTGAAACTTGACTGGCCATGTATTACAACAATCTATTACAAATCTAAATCTATGACAGAACCTACCATGAAGAACTCAAGATTTTCTTTATTACAATTACATCACCACCATCAGGTCTCTGAGAAAATAGCAAAAAATTAGATGCTGATAAGATTTAAAACAGCTTAAATACGTCATATACAAGCTTTATACAATGGGTAGAGTGGCACGTTAAGAAGACGGTGAGGTGCCATAAGGCTTTGCTTCTTTATGTGATCAACATAAAATTGTTGATAATTACAGAAAAAAAAAACATTTTTTAAACATGACTAAATCCATGTTCTATTGCAAACGTGCATAGTCAATTCTGACCGGTACAAACTCATTCTTTCCAAGATATTCCTTTCACTCAAAGAAACTTGAATGTTAAATTCTGTAAAAGAAAAAAATTCTCTTATCAAAACTAAGCTTCATCATGGCGAATCATGCTCAGTTTTACAAGGAAATATGCATTTAAACTTTTGAAGTCTTAATATATTCATAATGATAGCAAGTGGACTACCACTTCCATTCACAAACACTTAAGTACACAACCATTTCTTGTGTTTTTTTGCACAAGAGATAAGTAAACAATCATCCCCATGAATCAGCTTATACAAGCTGATATGAATCATTACATAAAAAAGGGGGAAAAATACATATATATGTATATACATATATTGTTGGGGTCAAGAGGTAAAAGTCAAAAAGTTACCTAAAATTAGGACATCATCTATCTATACATGTTGTGAATTACTTTCCATGGAGATTGAAACATCAAACTGACACAGTTATTAATTGCAATAATAATGTCACTAAAATCTACAGTAACATAGTCCCAAGGTTGAAGACAGAATGTACAGGTACAAAGACTGCAGAAATTTGCAAGTTTACAAATATGAGCCATAAATTCTTTTTGTGCAATTGTTATTCATCTTGCAATGGAAACTTGACAAATTCAAAAAATATCCTTCACATTTATGGCTCAAAAATTACTTACAATGTTATCTTCTCATGGTTGCGAGGTCTACCACATGAACCTTTAGCATTTGTAAGTAATACTAGTCTACATGCGAGTTCATGTTCCCTTGCACAAAAGCAAAACATAATAAAGAGAGATAGAGACAGAAAAAAGTTAAGTTTGCCTTACAATAAAGACTTTCTTCGTCATTTACAATTTGCATTAGTCCTTAATTTGTTAGGAAATGTCCCAACCAATGTTTTGCTTTCATTACATGTCAGTTAAATAAATAAAATAAAGAGCAGTTTCTCCAACTTACATTATTTCTACAACTGCTGCTCTCTGCTACAGTACTATCATATGCCTAGTTATGATACAATAATCTTTAAATAATGTCATTACAACAGTGAATATGCACACGCTAATACCAGTTTGGTTTATGCTGTACTCACTGACAATTTTTACAATATTTTTCTTTATATGTACAATAACACATCAAGTGTAATCATTCAGTAAATAAATGTGCGTATCTGTGGTAGAGCAACACAATTTGTTCATCAACAGCACCTCTTTTGTATCAACTTGTGAAGTGTGAGGGTTAAGCCTTAGTACTAGATTATGGTATAAAATTATCGTTCTCCTACAAAGACACATAAACTAATATATATATAATTCATTCCAATACACATCACAAATAAATACAAAAATATTATTTGGTTTCAAACAATTGTTTCTATACCACAAAACATGCTAATATCTTATTGCATCACAACTGACTCTGCAAGATGCACCCAAAGTCATTGCACCATCATTATGTTATCTTCTTTTATATCTTTATTAATGAGTATGTTATATTATTATAAGAGTTCTCTTTTTTGCTAGAAAATAATAAACTTATGATAATACTCATTGATTACTGTTGTGAAAGGATCTCTGAAAAAGGATAACAAGTAAATGCTGAATACCCAAGAAAGACAATTTTTCTTGTTAATGTAAACAAATAAAATTTACAGTTAATTAATCTATACAAAACATCAGATAAGACATCATCACCACAGCATTTCTGTATTTGCTACGTATTTATTTCTACATTAACCCTGTTTCTTATATATAGTATGTCATTCATTTGATATCTATTCTTAGAAACTTTCAGTTAAATGCTTCCATAATTCATCTGCAATCTCATGATTAAACAAAGCTTAGTTCTTTTGATATGTCAATCCCTTATCACATACAGTACTTCTTTTTTAGATAAAATGTGACAGCTACAACCCCAAGTATTATGTGTGTACCTCTTTTTTATTATTAACAAAGAATAGAAATGAAAATACAACTTCTTTTAGCAACAACATATGATGTAATGCGTTCAATTTACAAAACATGTTTTAATTGAAAAATTAAATTTCTCTCCAAATAGAATGGATAAAGCTTAAACTTTAAGCTGTTTACACTGCCTTGAAGTAAAAACATGCAACAAAAAAACTGATGTACAAAGGTATTTCTAAAAAATAAAATAAAAATAAAAAATTCAAATAAGCACCCTCCAATACAGACATTTGGAGTTCCAGTTGTTATAATACCATTTGTAAAATTTACAATCTATATACTTGTTTATATAGTTAATAACTTATCAATGGTCATAATTAGTAAATGAGAAAAAACAATAATCTGGATTTCAAGTGATTCACACTTGATTATGTACTCAAGAACTCCTAAATATTCAATATTAGAAAAAAAAATCTAATTCTTCATAATCAAATATCAATTAAATATTCTTGAAAATAATGAAGCTTTTTTTCTTTATAATTAACCAAATTAGCTTGATAATAGCCATTGTATTTAGTCCAGTTCATTTTTTTTTGTATTCTACATATAATTCAGAAAGAAATGGACTAGGCCTTTTAATTTAATTGGCATTTACTACCTCACAGTCATGTGGCAACTTCAAGCATCTGTGTGACACAACCATTTGAGGGAAGACATCTTTGGCTCAGGATTCAATTTCATGATTTCATGTTAAATACTTTCGAAATGAGCAACTTTGAGTGGCATGACTGAAGGATTTCATACTTTAATAAACTACATACAAAAACTACAGAATTCATAGTCTTATGAAACATATTGCATTCATAACTCCCTCTGCTTGCAGATACCTCTGATAATAAATAATTCTTAAACTGAATCCTTTGTTTAGTACTGATTGTCCAAAAGAAACATTTCTTATGCACACATATAATGAAAATATACAAGCTTCTGAAAGCATTTTCAATGTTGACATTATACTGCAAATACTGTAAATACTTCACTGGTTGACTGTCATTTACAGTCACATATATTTACTGTCTTTTGAAAAAGATTTTCAGTATTGGAATGTACAAGGTAAAAAACACTAAATTGCAACAAACTGTCAGCAATCATTCACTCACATTCTGACTCGATTTCATCATAAAACAATGCAGAACTTTATATGAGGAATGAAAAGAATCAAACCACAACTTGATTACCATCAGAGGTTTGAACTACTAGTGCTGCTGACAGAGTCCAGATGTTCTCTGGTTTTCGTCCTTTTGGTGTTGGGCGACGATTTTTTCCCACTCTTGATGTGAATCCGCTCATCCATTTGCTTCAGCGCTATATCTAGCTCCGACTATTAAATGGACAAAAGCAGTGCATTAATATCAGCGAAATGCCTAACAGGCTACTATCATAAATAATAACAAGTTGCAAATTTCAGTACAATTCCATCACTACAGTCCAATTAAAATCAAGAAAGGAACAATCAGTAAATAACTTACCAAGCTGTATGTGTACATAAGCTTGCAGTACTCTAGATGGGTTGGGTTTTGCTTCAGAAAGATGAGGGCATGCTCAAGACAGTACACTGCCTCCTCTTGGGAATTTGTCACCTGAAATAAAAAAGTAAGTATATTTTCTTTGTACAAAGTAAATAGGGTGAGTTGGTAAAATATTTTTGTAAAATACTGTCAAAGAATAGAATATACAAAAATACACAATGACAAATAGAAAAATACTACTGCTTCAAAGTTACTATAACATATATTTTTTGAAATCTTACAGCAGCAAAGTACTGGCAGCATTGAAATTCAAATACTGAGTGAAATTTCATAAAACAAGGAAATTAATGATGAATATATAAAGAAAATATAATTGGAATGGCAACAAAACACATTCTTCTACAATGAGAAACATAATTCTTACCAAGGCCACGTAGAGGTTCTGTCGACACACCTCACACATATTTTCCTCCTCATCTTCAATGAAGCGACTTTTCTTCTTGCGGTGGGAGTCAGGGGTCGAAAGCCTCTCACTAGCTTGCAACCCTAAAGTAGAAAAATGAGTGATGATTGTAATTATCTATTCAACAGCATTTAAAGACAAAACTCCTATAAAGACCAAATCTATACATCGTATTTATCATCTAATATCAATCTTTCCTTTTTACGCAGCTAGAATACCTTCTGGAAGAAAGAAAGAAAGAAAGAAAATCATAGAAGTGAATCCTTGTAACTGGGGTTACTTCTGCCTTACCAATGTCTGATAATTCTGCTCTTAGCCTTTTCTCCTTTTCTACCACTTGCAAGGCTAGCTCTCTGGCCCGCAGTAGCCCATCTAAGGTCACTCGTGGGTCTGTGATCACCGACAGAACAAGACGGTCCAGAGAAAACATGGATGGCTCACAGCACTCGTGAAGAGCTTTGAAAGACTGTAAGAAACAAAATACCTCATTGTTATCAAAATCTGAGTAAAATGTTACATTGCTATATACCATCCTCCCAATATCATAGATGAATCTACTATTTGATCATAACACCTACTTTGATCTATTCATGATTATAAGCTTAGTATTCACACTACATATCTACAAAAACAAAATTGCCAATAATGATGATGCTTCATGTCAGCAACTGAAGTGACATTTCACAGGATTCACTTGATTTACAATAAAAAATTACATGCAGTAAATAATGAACAAATCCCATCTACCTAAAGAATCTAATGAGAAGTATAAGATATTGTTTATCTTACAGGTAATGATCTATACAATCTATTAACAAAACATATAGCCTGGTCTTAGTTAAGTTCTACAATGGACCACAAAAACCTACAAAACCTATGATTTATGATTTTTTTCATCATATAAATGAATAATACTGGACAATCATTTGACATTATAGAGATTCATGGATATACAAATAGCATACAGTCCGTTCTTCCTGTAGTTTTCCTTTAATTTTGGACAAAATTTATCTTAATAAGTTATATGAATTTAGTTTCACAAAAACAAATTATCCATGTTTTAGTAGGAGGAGTCTGATACAGTCATATGTTCATAATATTGAAAGCTTGGCAATTATTCTCTTTACTGCACTCGAAGGGGCAGATGTAACATAGTTAATCAACTCTCTTATGTCTGAATCATGCCAGATTAGAGTTTAGGAAACTAAATCAGCATTAACCCTCTCGTGACGGGTGGTACACTACTGTACCGCGCATTGTGACATGCAAGGCTGGAATGCCCCCGTCGTGAATGGGTTAAGTATGCTATGTATGGAATTAGAGAAAAGATAACAGAAGCACAGCCTAGTCATCTGCACACTTACCATTAGAGCTCGATCAAAGTACTGTGGCCTGGCAAAGAATGCACTTTCTGAGATAAGGTATCCTGTGCACACACTGGAGGTAAAAGCGCCAGGGAAGACCACTACGAACTGTCCTGGCTCTTGCACTATTCTACACACACGCACACCTTCACGAACAAGCTCACTTGGGGGTACCTGCAAGTTTTTAATGAGTCTCATTAAAAGCTATATATTTTTTCTGGTTTATACATAGTCTACAAGAAATATTCAGAAATAAATATTTTGCTATTTGCATTTAAAAAACATTAACACTAAGAGTATGCTATACACAAATACAAATTAATGAAAAAGTTATTGTTACAGAAAAATATAAGTTATTTGTTAATAACCAGATAACACTATAATACACCTTGTTAACAATTCTGCTTCAGTAGAGTTATAGATGCTATCATAAAAGTTATGTGAAAAGTGATTTGATTTATTAATGCAAACAGTACCATTGCTGTATCAGATGGAAGCCAAATTGCAGAATCTTTGATGAAATCTGGGACAATTTTCTTCAAGGCTGCACACAATTTGTCTTCTTGGTTAGCTGCTACACCATACCTGATTTAGGAAAGAATAAAAAAAAAGGAATGAGAACAAGAAGAGTAAAAGAGATTAGACAGAACCAAAGGAAAATGTGAAATATTTTTTTATTGCTTTATATGAGCAATATTTTCATGTTTTATATAATACTGTTTTAGAGGCATGGGTGTATTCCCATTTCCCTTTCCTACAATTTTTTCAACTTTGAAGAGAAACTCAGCTGGATTTTTCAACTTGGATGCTTTATTGTGCATTCTGTATTTAATATATGGCAATGAAGTCTACACTTTCTGGGGTTAACTCAAGCTCTTGAAATGCCAGAGACCAAAACTGACTTTGTGATATTAAAATAATACCCTAACTGTGGCTGGAAGAACAGATATGCTGAAACATTTGTGGCTTTTAGTAGTTAAGAAACAATAACAGTAAAACTAAAACAATAAACTATATTAAGCCTAACTGACAAAACTTACCATATTTTTGATGCTCCTGTGTGAAGGTATTCGATCCAAGGTAAACTATGCGGGTCTCGGTACCAACATACAGTAGAAAATAACATCCCAACATGTAAGGTTGGAGCTGTAACACCTGTGGATATATGAAGTTTTTAA
>BOPN01002747.1:21960-31960 GCA_017312705.2 Penaeus japonicus | reverse complement strand
GCCAACTATCACTTGAAAACGGAGGAGATATTATGATTTTGCAAATCATATCTTATCAAATTTTGAATTGGAGTTGAGTTGGAAGAACTGTCAGGCCATTTCTACAAATGAGCCACAATACAAAAAATAGAAAGAAAGAAAGAAAAAATAAATCCTTTATTTGCTTGGCTGTAGAGCAGGTAGCAGTTTCCAAGAATTACTGGTAACAGATCTCCATGTATGGAATATTGGCAACTTTGAAAAGGCATAAATTTTAGGCGCCCAGTGAAAAGCTCCAAAGCTTCTCATTTTTAATCCTTCCAATAACTTAATATGTGTCCAAGAAGGGACACATATTAACCCATTCCCTGGATGACGTGATGTCACATCATCGGAATATTTCCCTCATGGCAGATGACATCCTATCACATCGTGGACACTCTCCATATATACATGTTCTACATAGTTATGTTTGTATATACACGTTGTAGTTGCATTTGTATAAACACATTTTTATTGGCTTGTCCAAAAAAATATTAGAAAATTGCAAAAACCTTCTCATCACCCTGTAGAACAGGGAGGCTGAAAATCACTCTGAGAGATTCAGCACGGCCTTATGCCTTGAGAAATCTCTTGGCAGGAAGCTGCTCATGCTTGCTTTATTGCCAGCGGGAGTAGCATTAGGCAAATATACATCCTGTTATGAGTAGGTTAAGATGTTCAGCTTTTTATCATTTTCTATTTCCTGGTAAGACACGTCTATATATGATATATTAGTAATGTGATACTAATGAATATTTGGTATGATATGTCAGTTACACTGAAGGAATAACTAACTAGTATGTTGAACAAGATAATGCAATGCAAAAGTGATCCGACCCCACAAATAACACATGTAGCAGAAGGGTTAATGTATAAGTATGCATATCTATATGTCATAGCAGCATTTTACAAACCTTTTCAGTGTTTTTTTTACTTCTTGTTAGCTTCTACCAAGAACTGGTATCCACATCACTGATTAAACTCAATATTTGGAATGACGTTGTAAATCCCATTAAAAATTAGCATAATTTGAGTATTAGACAGTGTTACAAAATACCTTGAATATAGATATCATTTAATATTATCATCAAATTATTCTTGATAAACTTGGAAATAACTTTGAAATAAAATAATCACTTTCACATATACAACTTTAAACAATGCAGCATAATCTCATAAGTACATGTACCCAAGTTTGTATACCACTGTGCTAAAGGACAGTGTAGATGAGGATGTGGTTGTTAGTGTCCATGTGCATGTGCACAAATATGCATATGTGTAGGTGTGCATGTGCCTGTTACTTGGGTGTCTCATCTTCAAGCCTATCCCTTAAATCTGCACTTTTCTGCACTGTATATACATACAGGTAAGGTTTGTCTAGGTATGACTCTGAGTCAGTTATTTCCTTCCATCTACCAGGTGCACTTCAATATGTTGCACTATGGTTTCTCTTCTGAAGTTAGAAAAAAAGAATGAATACTCTTCTCTTATTTCTCTCAATCCAATTCCCTCCCTGTTTCATTCAATTTCATTCTGTCACCCACACCTCATTTCTTATCAGTGGTATACTTATCTCTCCATACATTTTCATTGAACATATTTTACCTCACACTTTCTCTTCCTTATCCACAGTCTCACTTCTGATTCTACTTTCACACTCTGTGTTTCCTTCAAAGGCAATCCAAAAGTTTCTTGATACATTTTCTTTCTCTTTGTTTCTTTCCAAGCAATTGTATGAATGGCGACCTACTGTATATGTAAAAAGAAACATGTGCCGTCAACTCAAAACCAATAAGGCAAGTTACTTATTTACAAAGCTTATCCAGAATTAGTATGGTAAAGGAAAAAATACAAAAGTATTATACTTCTACAGACCTCTCTCTTTGCTACATTAAAATTTGATAGTCTTGTCTAATCTATCTTAATCCTTATACTAAAAATATGCAGTAATGTTATTTTGTATGCACAAGAAATATGCTGAAAAGTCTGATAATATCATGCAAGGATTAACCATACCTTGTTAGCCTTGGAGGAGGCCATCCTCTCAATGTATCTGGGGACATCTGAGGACTTAGGGGAGCTTCTGAAGATGAACTCCAGCCTTCTTCACGAGCAAGAGCTGCAGCTGCACGTTTTGCACGTCTATTTCTACGTAATTCTTCAATTTCAAGCATGTCTGATTCGGTGGCTCTTGTAGTGGCTGAGGTTGATGCTCTACCACTGCGACGTCGGGCAGGTGGCTCTGCTTCCTCTGTGTGTGTTTTAGATGAATCTTCTTTTTCTTTTTGTTTTCCCAATTTTGATGGCTTGCATAAGGATGGAGTGCTCACCTCTTCACTTGGCTGGACTGATGGAGTAGGCTGAGGTCTATGAGGAGGTATATGGGTAGGTTTAGCATCAATTCTACTGACTCCTGGCCGAGCAGTAACTGGGGATTGGGAGGTGGAAGCTGGGGCAAGAGTTGTGACTGCAGGGGCAGAGGTACTAGTTGTATTGCAGTGGGTAGTGACAGCTGGGAGAGGAACTGAGGTTGAAGAGGTACATGTGGTGACAGTATTACCAGGGGATGTGCTAGTAACAGAGGTGACTGTGACAGGGGACTGAACAGATATCTCACTACCTGAAGATGAGGACTCCTGAGCTTTGCCAACTGGTCTCAAAAGATTAACTGAAACAACATTAGGATTCCCAGATGTTCCTGAAAGAAGTGGAGCTACAGCTAATCCAGGGATAGATGATGGCTTTATGGGTTTTACTGCAGATGTACTTGAAATAGGAGTGGCCCCAGGAGTTCCCTGTTGTTGCAATTTTTGCTGTTGTGCAAGTTGAGCTGCCTGTTGGAGAATCATACCAGCCTCAGCTGCACCAACTAAGCCTTGAGTTTTAGCCAGCATCTGCTGCACCAACTGAGCAGGAAGCTTCTCTCCAAGAGCTGCCATTGCCAATGGAAGGTAATAGAAAGGAGAGGCGGTTGGAGGTAGGGGAAATTTACTTGGTCCCTCGGTCTGAGTCCCACTTTCATTGGCACGCACACCATTCTCATTGACATCCATTCCCTCATCCATATCACACTGAATAGCAATTGAAGTGCTGCTCACACTTTTCTTGGCAACTCCTTCACCTGACGATGATGTTTCACACTCTGCCCCAACCTTCATCTGGTCTTCTGAAGCTTTAGAGACTGTTGGGGTAGCTTCAACTTGACTCACCTTATTCACAGTCTCTGTGCCAATACTAGCTGCCTTTGTCAATGGAGCTGGTGGTGTTGTTACACCTGGTCTCTTTCCTGCTGGTGCTGGTTGGGTTGGTGTATTAACTCCAGTAGGACTTGTCCCTGTTGAAGACTTTGGCCTACCTGCTATCATAGGAGCTAAAGATCTTGCTACTGGCGATCTAGCAGGAGTATGAAGTCCTGCTGCCTTGGCAGGTGGTTTATTTAAGTGAAGGGTAGGTAGCTGAGGTTTAATTGTATTGTTTGGTTTCACAGGTGATGTTCCAGGGGATGGCTGAATGTTCTTTATTCTTTGTGAAAATGGAGAAGTTTCCTCCAGAGGCGAAGACTCAAAGTCAGGTTCAAACGCATATACACTACTTTCATGAAGAGGAGAGAAAGCATTTGATGTCTTCTTTTCTTCCTGACTCTTTGTTCTGTACACCGGTGACATACCAGGGGGTTTCTTTTCTTCCTGACTTTTTGTCTTAAATAAAGTTCTCTTTAACAAAGGTTCCTTCTTTTTGTCTGAGTTCTTCTTCTCTTGTGACTTCTCCATATTACCTGGGTTCTTTCCATTTACATTCTGAACCTTGTCAACAGTTCTCAATTCCTGCATCTTAAAAGGTGAAACAGATATACTTGTGTTCTTTCCTTTTTCTGCTTTTACCTGCAGCATTCCTCCTTGATCTTCTTTGTAAGTTTTGTGAGAAGCAGGTGATACCGAGACAGGAATATCAGGAGAAGAGGTATCACTTTTATCTTGAGCCACTGGAGATGTATCATCTTTGTCTGTTTTTGCTAAAGAGGAATTTTCTGCTTCTCTTTCTGCATTAATATTGGGTATTATGTTCCCTGCTTTATCCTTCTCTACTATGGTGATAGGATTTAAAGCAAAAGTTTCCTTTTCCAAATGAGATGGTGCAACAAAATTTCTACCCATTCCAGATTTGTGCTGTACAACACTAACACTTGATGTTAATTTAAGTGCTACACTGGAAGTTGTACTAGTCTGCTTGAATGAACTGGCCATCTTGGACCCATTAGCTATGCTTTGCTTAATGGATTGTGGAGTGTCATTTAAAGTTGTTATAGTGACAGATGGGGTAGCCATTTGAGGCCTGACTGGCATCTGAGATATTGTGACTTTGGGTTTTACATTTGCAATATGAACTGGCCCATTACTTCTAACACCCCCTTTGGATATTTCTGTAATTTTAATATTTCCAGGAATCCCACTTCTAAAAGCATTTTCAACTACTTTACATGCCTGTGCAGAATTCGAACTATCAGCTTTTACAGCTGATGCACCTTTCACTCCTGCTACAACAGGCACAACATTGTTTTCTTTAGAGACAGGTAATGTAGACTGATGTGGGTTGTCTGGAGCTGATACTGTTATAGCATCAATGGTACTAGAGGGGTTTGAATTATTTGTGTTAGAATGAAGACTAGATACTGTTTCAGTATTACCAAGTGTTACAGGAGAGACTGAAGTATTCAAATTTTGGTCAGCTACAACTGGTTTGTTTTGCTGATTAAGAGGAACTGATTCTGACTGTGCTCCACTTGGCGTACTACCATCAACATGAGAATTCATCACAATTTCTGTTGATGATAAAGAAAGCTTAGAAGTGTCAGAAGCAATAGGCACCTGAGAGGCTGATGTCGAAGCACATACTGGGGCTTGTGTGATAGGCATAGCACTGTGTGACTGAGGCTGATTTGCTGCAGTAACAGGGATAAAAGCATGATGCTGTCCAGTAGGATGACCAGTTGTTATCATTGGGCCTTGTGTGCCAGGTATTAGCCCTGCCTGTCCAGGCATCGATGAGACATGAGTTGAACCAACAGGCATGACACTGACAGCAAGTATTTGTGGTTGCTGTGGTGCCTGCACTTGCTGTGGTAGAGGAACTATTGGTCTAACAGCACTGGTGCCACCAACTGCACCTGTAGTAAAGGTAACAAGAGGGCCTGGTACTTTTGGGGTCATTAGATGAGGCTGAGGTTTTGCTGCCACTTTGCCAACCATAGTTGGTGTCAACACTCTTGCTACAGCACTTACATTGCCTGGTAAATGACTCTGACCTATTGCCTGAGGCGAAATACTGTATGTGACTGCACTCTGCATAGATGAAGTTACAAAAATTGGCTGGGTAATTATCTTGGCAGGTGAAGATGGGGTTACCAATTGTGTGGGATCAATAAGAGACTGAGTCATGACAGCTTGCATTGGCATTGCAGTCACTGTCTGCATGGGGGGAGTAAGAGTTTGCACAGTTTGTACTGGCTGGGGAATTGCCTGCAGGGTTTGTACAGGCTGAGGTATTGCTTGAACTGTCTGAACTTGTTGTGGTATAGCTTGAACCTGTGCCTGTACCTGTGCCTGCATCATGTGACCTGGCTGAGGGGCTACAAGCTGAGTATTAGGCAAATTGTGAGATGTACCAGCAGGGGGTTTGGGAGCAATTTGTACAGGTTTAGGCATTTGCTTCTGGGTTCCTGGTGGCAAGACAGATATGGACACCTGGCCAGCAGGTGCTGAGGTTGTTAATGATGAAGGTGTTTTAACTGGCTTTGGTGCAATGTGAAGCTGCTTAGGAGTACCTTTCACAGGTGCTAATTCCACTGCTTTGGAACTTGCAACTGATCCTTGGACAGTTACACATGGCAATTGTTGTACACGTGACATAGTGACAGGTGAAGAAAATCCAGAGTTAGTGACATTGACTGTTACTGATGGCTTGATGGAAACTGGTATGCTTGGCATAACAGTCAAATGTTCATCACTGGCAGTCTGGACTGATGAAGAAGATGCTGAAGTGACAACTTTTTGGACTGAAGAAGCAGAAGACATTCCTAAAAGCACTGTGTTAGAATCTGTTGTAGCAGAAACTGTTGCATTACTCAAGCTGGAGGTAACAGTGGTGGTAGGTGCAAGTGCTGGTGAACATGAAGTTACAGTCACCACTGGTGCTGGATTGTGACTAGTGATGGGTGATGAGGTGGGGGAGGTGGAGAAGGGTTTGTTGGTACTAGCTTTGGCAGGTGCAGCCTTGGGAGTGGTGACTGCTTGCTTAGGTGTCTGTGAGGGTGCCTTAGAAGAGATCAAGGTTGTGTTTTCTGGGGTAGAAGGTGCACTGGGACTATGTACAGTCTCTGACGTGGTGGTATCACTCTGTGACCTTATGGTGGGTGCTGAGGTAGTACCGGAGGACTGAAGGTCATGACCTGACTGTGGACTTACTTGCCTCGACTTATCCGAACTCCAGTTGTTGAGATCCTTTAAAAATGTTGGTTTCTCTGCATCTGTTACAGTGCTTGGAGACTCTGCCTGCTTCTTTTGAAGACTGCGGACTACATCACACAATTTTCTACTATTTGCACTTCTCCTATTAGGATTGGGGCTACTGCTACCCGGCTGTGAAACCGGGACACTCGAAGCTTTTACACTTACTGAAGATATAATCCCGAATTCTGTTGAGCTTGTACTTTTGCTGTCATCCATGCACGAGTTACTTGACTCTGAGACATTCAAGTCCTCTTTATCAGTAATGAGAGACTTTTCACCTTTCACTTTTTCAGGGGATTTGTTTCCTAACATGAAATCCTTCTCTAGCCTATCATAATGATCATCATCAATGTCCCTTTCAAAGTCCTTTGCAACACTTTCAAGCACTTCATTGAGTTTTGCTTCATCATGGTTGCTACTTCTCCTTCTGCCACCAATTGCTTTCCTTTTATTGGGCAATCCCACCATTCTTTTCTCATTTGTGTCTAAACTACTAATTTCCATATGATTTGTTGATGATGCACCTTTGCCTCTATTGTTAGGCCTTGTCACTGTTTCACTAATTTCACTACTTTCAATACTGTCTGAACTATCTGCACTTCTCCTAACAGCTGAAAGCCTACTGCTATCTCTAGACAATAAGTGTTCCTTTCTCTCTTGTGAAACTGTTCTTCTCGACTTGCTTCCTGGACCGGGAACCTTCTCCGAATCACTATTCACTATCTTATTATCTAACTGAGAATCTTGACTATCTTTCTTTTCAACTTCAGCACTCACAACACCTCCTAAAGTTATCTCTGTGTCACTATGAATTTTGCTGTCATTGTCCTTTTCCAACTTTTGCCCACTGGTTGTCTGTCTACTATTAAACTTCTCTGACCCTTTACTCATATTTCCTTTATTTTCTACTTTCTCATCACTACCAGCACGTCGAGTTCTCATTTTGACAGACTTATCTTCACCTTCCCCTTCTGTTTCATCTTTCAAAGATGACACCTGATCAGTAGCTCCACCTTGTATTCTCCGCAATTCTAATTTTGCACGAGTATTTTTCAAGGCTTTTTCTATATCCTCATTGTCACTTTCATTCTCCTTGTAATCTTGTCTGTCCCTCCCTCTAGTCACTCTTCTAGGACCTGTGACATCCAGAGAACTGTCCAGTTCTAAAGATGCCCTTCTTGAGGATGGATGGGACTCTTTCTTCTTAGGTTCGTCTGCATCACTTCTTGTTCTCCTCAGACTTCTGGACACAACTCTGACTGGAAGTGAAGTCTGAGGAGCAGCTGGAGGTGGCTGAGAGATAGCAGGTGAAGGAGCAATGCTCGTGGGTTCTTCATCCGGAGAGGAAGCCTCAATTTTCTCCACCTTCTTGCTTCTCCTAGTGGTGGTGGAAGGTCGATCCTCTGAAGCAGAATTAGAAGATTCATCTTTCACTGATGGAGTTCTCCTAGTCACTCGCCCAGCTTCCACATTTGCTGCCTCTGGTTTTGTAGTTTTGTCTTCATCCACCTGATCAGAGGACTCTCGACTCTTTCTAAGAGACTTGCGGAGTGAGCTTGTTTTTGGGCTGGTTGTGTCAACAGAAGGTGATCTATCTCCTCTGGTGTTACGTGTCTGTCTAGCACTTTCAGATGCAGAACTTTCCTGTGGCTTAAGTTTCTTCTTCTCTTCTTGTTCCGCTTCTCGACCTCCTGGAATTTTCAAGAACATTACAGCAATCTTGATCTTCATCAACTGATCATCAAAAACTTGTGCAACTGCATTTATATATATGTCCACCAACATGTAATGCCATATGACTTACACAGCCAAAAATATTAGGACATCATAGATATTTACAAATAATGAAACCATTAACAGAAACTATATGTTTCCATGTAAGTTGACAGTAAATACTTACTACTTTTAGCTAAAGCTTTTAGATCCATAATACTGCTAACAGAGATAGCATCATCATCTTCCTCTTCATCTTCATCTTCTTCATCAAAAGTCTTTTGTTTTGATTTTGATTCCTGAGCCAGTTTACGACCAATGAGTTCCAAGTAAACTGTTGCAGCTTCTTTGGTGCGCCTGCTAGGCCTAGCACGAACCCCAGTATTTGCACTATGGAAGGTAAACAAGAGTATTATAATATCATACATTTTCTTAGTGTTAAATATACTTTCAAAAGAATATATCCCATTATCACACAAGAATTCAACCAAAGGTACTGTTATATCATGTAAATTGTTATCATGAAACTGGCACTGGCTGAGTTTACAGTGATTAGGGAGAGCAATCAGGAGCATCTACTTCTACACTTGAGATTGAGATGAAGAGACTGTTATCCAGTCTGGGTATAAGAAGAGTAATTTAGAATTGGCAGAAATCCATGTGTAAAAATTCTGACATTTCCATTGAGATAATGAAAATTTAGATATATGAGCATTTACATTCACTGCTAAGTTGATTCTCAGCTGATTCTTATGAAAGAAAAATCGACAAACATTTGATTAAGGGTACGTACTCTGCTTCTTCCACTACCACATGCTCACTGGTGTCCACAGGAACTGGTGCTGAACTCTCCTTGCCTCTTCTGCTTTCTCTTGTATTTGCTGTTTTTCTGTTTGTACTTGGCGATCCAGGAGAAGATGCAGGGGAACCCTTCTTTTGAGGGGTGGATGCAGCAGAGGTTGAAGTGCTAGTCTTCTTTTGCTGTGGACTGGAACCACTCGGAGGGGAAGGAGCTGCAGAAGGCTGGGAGAGTTTCTTCTGCTGGGGGGTAGGACTATTAGAGGAGGTAGAATTCTGAGACTGTAATGATTTTTTATGTGAGGGCTGAGGAGAGCTCTGGGCTACAGGAGTATCAGCTAAGGATTTCTTCTGATCTACTGGAGGACTGCTTGATGAAGGAGGAGGAGAGGGCTTTTTATTTGCACTGTGAGAAACTGCTGTTGCTGCACTTGAAGTGCCAGATTTTTTAGGAATTTGAAGAGCACTTGGAGAAGATGCTGCGGAAGATGAAGGTGAAGTCTTCTTCTGTGGAGTTTGTGGTGTTGTGGTTTCTTGTGTACTTCTACGTAATCTCTTGGACATAGGAACTTCTTCAACAAGAGGTGTAGGTGGGGATGGGTTCACCGGTTTTGTAGATACAGTTTCTGTGATATTGCCTTCCTCAGGAGAGGCAGTTTTACATTCTGCAAGAGAAGGGAGAGTCTGTGATTTCTCTGAAATGCATGTCAGCTCACATATCTAAATAAAAATAGATTAACTTATAAAAAATATATATATTTTTTGGAAACGTCTAACATTCAATTATTCTAAGGATGATTATTAACATCTTGTTTGGACTAGTGCAAAAGAAAAATTCTGCTCACCTTTTCTGACTTTGACTACTCTTTTCATAATAAACTTCTTTCTTTCTTCCTTCTTCCTCATCAGCCTACTGGAGGGCCCTGCAGGTGCTGCATCAGGGGAGTTCACCTTTGAAGTCT
>BOPN01002746.1:142500-145000 GCA_017312705.2 Penaeus japonicus | reverse complement strand
TTGCTTGGGGTTAGCATTTCATTCCTTTCGTCTCCCTCTCCCTCTCTCCCTCTCTTTCTCTCTCTCCCTCTCTCCCTCTCCCTCTCCCCCCCTCCCTCTCTCTCTCTCTCTCTCTCTCTCTCTCTCTCTCTCTCTCTCTCTCTCTCTCCCTCTCTCTCTCTCTCCCTCTCTCTCTCTCTCTCTCTCTCTCTCTCTCTCTCTCTCTCTCTCTCTCTCTCTCTCTCTCTCTCTCTCTCTCTCTCTCTCTCTCTCTCTCTCTCTCTCTCCTCTCTCCCTCTCTCTCTCCCTCCCTCCCTCTCTCCCTCTCTCTCTCTCTCTCTCTCTCTCTCTCTCTCTCTCTCTCTCTCTCTCTCTCTCTCTCTCTCTCTCTCTCTCTCTCTCTCTCCCTCTCTCCCTCCACCTCTCTCCCTCTTCTTTTCTCTCACTCACTCACTCTTTATCCCTTCAAAAATCCGCTACTTATAAAACATCACTGTATAAGTAATTGAAGACAAAATAGAGGGATAAAAAAAATACTGTTTTTTTTATACAAATAATTTTTATATAAATTTCATAAATATGTATCTTGTATACCATCGCCGGGTACATATATCATACGCCGCCAGTTAACAACTTCACCACACCCTTTCGCCCCCCCCCCCTTATCCCCCCCTACCCCCCTCTGGCTTCCTTCCCCCTCCTCCTTAGAAGTTCACTCTTCTCCTCAGCCCCATCCCCTTCCCCCCCTCCTCCCCTTCCTCCTCCTCCTCCCATCACATTCCTAAAGCTCTCCTACTCCTTCCCCTCTTCTTTATCGTTACCCCTCTCTCCTCCTCCTTCTTCTTCTCTTTCTCCTTCCTTCCTCTCCCTAACCTGGTCTACTTCGCCCCCTCCTCCACCCCCCATCCTCCTCTTCCTTGCCGCTCCTCTTTCTGTCTCCTTACCCTCACCCCCTCCTCTCTTCCTCCCCCCCTTTACCTCCCCCTTTACCTAACCCTTCCCCCCTTCCCCTCCTCAGCGCCCTTACCTTGCACCCCCCCCCCAAACCCCATCCCCCTCACCATATGTCTCCATATCTTCTTCCCCTCCTCTTCTCCCACCCCTCCTCTCCCCTCCCCTCCGCACCTCCCATACTCTCCCTCCCCTTCCCTCTCCCCCTCTCTCCTCCCCTCCCCCCTTCTCCACACTCCGTTAACGACTCCTAAATGTCGTTCTTACACAAAGAAGTAAGACGTTAGTTAAAAGAAGAAAAAAAAAACGAAAAAAAAAATGTTTTTTTATTTATTTATTTTGCTTTTATCTTATTAGTTTGTTTTTTTTTCTTATGTCGTCTATCATCATCATCATCGTCACTTGTCTCTCTTCTCTCCTCTTCTCTCTCCTTCGTCTTCTGCTTCTCCATCACCCCCTCTTCTTCTTCATCTTCTTTTTCTTCTTCTTCATCTTCTTTTTTTTCTTAATCATCCTTTATCTTCCTCTCCACGTCTTCTCCTTTCTTTCTTCACTTCCTCTGCCTCCTCTTTCTCCATCTTCCTCTCCACCTTCTTCATCTATCGTGTTCTTTCTGTCTCTACCTCCTTCCCCTTTTTTGATTTCCTTCCTCGTCACTTTTTTTCTTCTTTTTGTTCTTTCCTCCCTTCTTCTACCTCTCTCTATTTGTCGTCCTTCCATCTATTTTATTCTATTCTCCCTCTCTCCCCCTCCCTTTCTTCATCTCCGCCTTTACCCTCTTCTCATTCCCCTTTCTCCTCTCTCTCCCCGCATCCCCAACCTCCTCCCTCCCTCTCTTCCCTTCCCCTTTGCCTTACACCCATTCCCTCTCTATCCTCTCCCCACTCACACACTCCCTTTCCACCTCCTTCCACCCACCCACCCTTTAAACCCCCTTCCTCAACCCCCCACCCCCACTCCAACCTTCCATTCCTCCACCCCACCCTCCTTCCACCCCTCCACCCCACCCCCCTTTCACCCTCCCCACCCACCCCAACCTTACCCTCCACCCCCTTCCATCCACCCCTACCCCCACCCCCCTTACCCCCCTCCATCCACCCCCTTCCATCCACCCCTCCACCCCCACCCCCTTCCATCCACCCTTACCCCACCCTCCACCCTTACCCCTCCATTCACCCCCACCCCTCTCCATCCACCCCACCCCCCCTTCCACCCACCCCTACCCCCCCTCCAACCTCCTCAACCCAAGTGAATAATGGCGTCTCACTCTACAGCATTTTCTCGTTAATCACACAGCTCCCGCGATGATAGTAATTATGTCCATCATCAAAGAGCGAATCTCTATAATTGTCGGGACAGCGAAGACGATCGTTAAGGACTCCGTGTCGACGCAGGCTCTTCGGCCGGGGTTCTCGAGGCCAGATTGTTAGTCCAAAAGACTTGATAAATGGCTCGAGAGCGTTCACCTTTCGGGCTGGGTCGTGCTTTTAGGTTTTGGGACGCGGGTTGGCTGTCGTGCTTTTAGCTATTTTTTTTTTTTTTATTGATATTTGCTATATGTGTTTATGTA
>BOPN01002746.1:130000-132500 GCA_017312705.2 Penaeus japonicus | reverse complement strand
TTTTTTTCTTTTCTTTCTTTATCGTCAGTGTTTATATTGGTGTTGTTGTTGTTAGTTTTGTTTTGGTGAACGTTATAAGGGAGAACAGTTAGTTATAATTAATCTTGCTTAGAGTAGGGGCGAAGGTGGGGGTGGGGTGGGGGGCTTGAGATATCGCGCGTGTGTGTGTGTGTGTGTGTGTGTGTGTGTGTGTGTGTGTGTGTGTGTGTGTGTGTGTGTGTGTGTGTGTGTGTGTGTGTGTGTGTGTGTGTATGTATGTATACTGCCATCAAAGTTTCACAAGGTATATTGCAGACTTTAAGAAAATGTTGACTTCACACAGGCTGTATTTATGTATCAGTCAAGATGCTTTTGCATAGAGATTGCACAAAGTATTGCAAACTTAGATAATTATAAGAGCGATATTGACGCATTGTACGCATATGTTTCACACCACACACATCACCGTGCGCCTGGCAATACATACCCTAACACTGCAACCTAATTATTGATCAAACGGCAATTTCCATTTCCCTCCTAATGACATATTTGACATCCTCACACCCAGAGCTACCAATCATAAAAAAAATCTTAAAATAGAAAACCTTCTAACCTCCTTATAAGGGAATTTCCAACCACCCACCTAGGACACTGAGGCTGTTAGAGACCGCGAGCGAAATCATTTCCGATCGGAAGCTGAAGACTATCGTTGCAATGGACTATTGATTGTTGCATGGAGATGAGTCTATAGAGGTGAGTTGTGTTGACATTCTAGTTGATGTTGTATATAAGACCCTTAAGAATGTCCTATTACATTGAGGCTATTGCAGAACCCCGAGTAGATAAGTAAATAAATAAATAGATAAATAAATAAATAAATAAATAAATAAATACCTCCAGTACCACCGTCAGTAAATAACAAGTAGTTCAGATGGAGAGCGTTACGTAATCACACGTAACTAAAAATCACAGTTTACGAAAGTCGTGATCTGAAAGGGGATGGGGTGGGGTGGGTAGGGTGGGGGGGGGGTAACTCTGGTAAGAGGTTGTCCAGCTGAAGATTGATTGAAAGGGAATTTTAGCAGTTGTGAGAAGTGTTGGTGTTGTAGACGAGTTGTGATCGAGGCGACAGTGTAAAAGAAGTCGAAGTCGGTCGTATGATTAAGAAAAAAGAAAGAAAGGATAATAAATAGATGAAAATAGAATGAAAACGTTCTGGTGAGTGAGATAGTCTTGTCGAGTTGACGAGGCGAGGAGGAATCTTGCAAGCAACTGGAGATAGGAATTAAGCATCTTGCTGAATCCCCAAATCCCAAAAGTTACATCTACGACAATATGGACTCTCCCCAAATGCCAAAAGTTACTTCTACAACCCACAAGGTTCCCCAAAATCCCCAAAAGTTGCTTCTACGACACACGAGCTTCCCCAAAATCCCCAAAAGTTACATCTACGACACACGAGCTTCCCAAAAATCCCCAAAAGTTACATCTACGACACACGAGCTTCCCAAAAATCCCCAAAAGTTACATCTACAACACACGAGCTTCCCAAAAATCCCCAAAAGTTGCTTCTACAAAACACGAGCTTCCTCAAAATCCCCAAAAATTACTTCTACAACACACGAGCTTCCCAAAAATCCCCAAAAGTTACTTCTACAACACACGAGCTTCCCAAAAATCACCAAAAGTTGCTTCTACAACACACGAGCTTCCCAAAAATCCCCAAAAGTTGCTTCTACAAAACACGAGCTTCCTCAAAATCCCCAAAAATTACTTCTACAACACACGAGCTTCCCAAAAATCCCCAAAAGTTGCTTCTACAAAACACGAGCTTCCTCAAAATCCCCAAAAATTACTTCTACAACACACGAGCTTTCTCAAAATCCCCAAAAATTACTTCTACAACACACGAGCTTCCTCAAAATCCCCAAAAGTTACATCTACGACACACGAGCTTCCCAAAAATCCCCAAAAAGTTACTTCTACAACATCTTACGACTTACAACGTCTTCCCAAAAAGCGAAGGAAAGGTTGACATGTACTGACTCGTGTTATCAAAACGTGATTGACACATCAGCTGACTGTATGTATCCTCGGTGACAGCTGCTGACACGGGATGCCATGACGTCAGGAGATGAGCTACGGAAGAAGTGAATGATTTCCAACTTCTGATAGGATGCTTGACATGCTCTTTATAAGGAAGGAAGAGACAAGACATGACATGACAGGTTCTTGCTGAAAGAACTCAAAGACTAAGGAATGAAGGACAGAAGAAATGTATGAAATAAATCAAGTAAATATTCAGTATAACGAGTGAAAATTGAGAGAGGGAGAGGGGGAGGCGGTAGAGAGAAAGGAAGAGAGAGAAAGAAAGGGAGAGGGAGAGAAGGAGAGAGGGAGAGAGAGAGAGAGAGAGAGAGAGAGAGAGAGAGAGACAGACAGAGACAGAAACAGAAACAAAGAGAGATAGAGAGAGAAACAGACATACAGACAGACCCAAACTGAAAGAGAGAGTGAGAGA
>BOPN01002746.1:110000-122500 GCA_017312705.2 Penaeus japonicus | reverse complement strand
GCATCCTTTGTTTTATTCAAACTAATTACGGATGAATTTTACGAACGTGTGATAAATCGATAATGATTATGATTATAATTATGATTATATCAATTATGATCATGGATGCAATTATGAGAATGTTGGGGATGATAATCATGATAGTAATTATAATAGTGTCAGGAAATGAAAGCCATAAATTAGTGATGATTATGATAATAAGAACAATCATGATAATGATAACAGTGACAATAACAAAAATAGTATTTGAAAAATTATGACGGTAAAAATGATACCAATAATACGGGTATTTGCCAATGACATTGGTAATAATGATAATGATCGTTAAAATGATTGGTATGATAATAATACCAATAGTGTAATGACAATAATGATAACAGCAACAAGGATGATTATTATTATTATCATTATTATTATTATCATTTTTGTTATCATCGGTGTTTTCATTGTTGCTATTATTATCATTATTGTTATTACTATTATTACTGTTATAATCATTATCACTGTTACTATCATCATATCATTATCAGCATTATCATTAGTATCTATTATCATAATAATTTGTAGCTATTACTATCATTCTCATGATTACTACAATCACCATTATCATTATATGATAATAGTAATGATAATGATAATACCGAGTAAAAACAGTGATGTTAATATTATCATTATCTTTGTTATTATTACTACTATTATTATCATTACTATTATTATTGTCATTATTTTTAACATCATCATTATCATCATCAATATTGTCATTATAAGTATTATTATGGTTATCATTAATATGATTAATATTTTTCTTTATTATGATTATCATTATCATCACTATTTCCATTATCATTTATTAGTAGTATCATTATCATCATTATCATTGTTACCATTGTTATTATCATTATTGCTATTATCATTATAATCATTATCATCATGAATATAATTAGTATCATGCTTTTTGTCATTATCATATTTTTTATTGCAATTTTTGTCGTTGCTATCATCATTATCTTAATTATTGTTATTCTCATTATCACTATTGTCATTATTGATAGCATCCTCAACATAATGATTATAATCATTATTACCATTATCGTTATCATTATCATCATTGTTATTATCATCATTATCTTTGTCATTATCATCATTATAATTATTATTATTATCATTACTTTCACTATCATATTTACCAATATTACCATTATCATTATTATTATTATGATTGTCATTGTCCTTATCACTATCACTTTAATCATTGCCATTATCATTATTATTACTGCTACTATTATTCTTATCATAATTTTCACAATAATAATAACAATAATAACGACAATGATAATAACAATAGTAATAACTGTAATGATAATAATGATTATCATTATCATTATCATGATTACTATCATTATCTTCATTATTGTCATTTTTTTCATTACTATTACTATTACTGATATTATCATCATTGTTGTTGTTATTGTCATTATCTTATTATTCATCATCGTCACCATTGTTATAACTCATCATCACCATTACTATCATCACTGTTATTGTCATTATAATTATCCTCATTAACTACTATTACTTCTATCATAAGGTAAGCCGGATGTTGCATCTTGCACGCCCTCTGCTCTCCCGCTCTGGCCGCCCGCGCCGGAGGACAGGATGTTGCAAGGCGCCTGTCTTGTTGTTGCATTCATTGTCTTTATTTTGGTTTGTGTAATTTTTTTTTTTTTCGTAGTCGCCCCTGTTTTGGATTAGTTTTCTTTAATTGGCGTTTTTTTTTATTGTTTTGAATTTTTTCTCTTTTTTGAGTGATGTTTTTATGTGTTTTTTTTTAATTCGTTGTAGTTGTTTTGATTATTTAAATTCTTTGGAGGTTTAATTTCTTACTTTGTTTTTAATTCAGATATTCGGGGAATCGTTTTATATATTGCGTGTTCGCTTTGTTTTGATATATTTCTTTCTTTTAATTTCTGCTTTTTATATTTTTACGATATTTTGCTCTAATTCGGTGTCTTTTTCATCTTTTTTACATATATTTGTTCCAATAGATATTTCGTAATCAGTGTTGCCAGATTAATGAAATCCATGACGTTAGTACATCAATTTATGGAAATCGTTATTGTAACTATATTGGGAAGATAAAAGGATGATGGCAATAGGCATGATATTGTTTAGGTTCTTGGTGTTAATTTCCTATTTACGGACATATACAAAATAACTTGGAAACGGTACGTAGGTGAGAAATTACCTCGGGAATTTTGTGCGGATACGCCATCTTGAATATTCCGGACAAGGTTAGTTCGAATCCTTCGCGGCAGAAACATAATAGACCTTCTTTTCCTTTTTCTAATCTCTATAACAACTGGATGTAAATATTAGCTCGCTCTTTAAAATCCTCATAGTTTCTCTAATATTTCAAGATATCTAGCTATCAAATTTCTCAACGATGTTTGCCATTAGAGATACAAAACACGAAAAGATTCACTTGGCTTCGAAACGTACGTATCCCCTAAATGTACGTTGAGAAAATGGCGGGAAATTAAGCTCAAGGAAACTGACAGTACTAGGCGGTCAGACGGTTAAACAAGTGTGTTTTTTTTAAGTTTTCCTGTGTTTGTTTAGTCCTTCTGTGTGTTTGTTTAGCAGGCTGTGTCACTGTGTCGCCATTTTAGGATTTATGAGGCAAAGAAATGAACAACGGTGGCTACAATTACGAAAGATACATGGTAAGTACTGAAGTAATTAGTTGTCATTTTCATATGAGTTGGATAACATTTTTATGAAATGATTTGATATTCGTTTTTTTTTCTTTATTGAACTTGGCTGTGTTTCTTTTACTTTGGTTCTCTTCCTTGCCTTTTTTTGTTTATTCATGATTCATAGGAAGTCTGAATGATATTTTTATTTACGTTTTTTCCCTTTTTATATTTTTTACAAGATTGATGTTTTTATTTTTTTTTACCAGACCTGTTGTGTTTCGTTTTTGTTTTTTTACTGGCAAGGTTTTATGCTAGATACTCTATTCTTGAGTATCTTTGCGTTTAATTTTAGCACACGGCATTTTTAATAATTTGAAGTACCTTCAGCACATACGTTTATAATCAATATTTTACTTGATCTTTTTACAATTAGCCATAGTATTTTCCTTTATCATTAAGCTTGACCATCATAGATAAATCATCACGCTGGTACACACGAACTGATTCAGCCCCCCCCCCCCACCCCCTTCCCACGCTACCACTTTCTGGGGGGATGGAATATACGGGGGTTAGCCAGGCCCTTAGCGCTTGTTTCCCTGGCCAGCATCAAGGGAAGGAAAACGGAAAAGGGAAAATTGACGCTTTGACTTGATCTGGGTACGGAACCTTTAGGTTAACACGGGCATTATATTACACTATTATCATCATTATCATTACCGCTACTATCATTATGATTATGATTATTTTTATCATCATCATTACCAGTACCATCATTATTGTTATTGTTACTATTATCACGATCGTTATCATTCTCATAACCATCATCATGACTACCATACCATTCCAATTACCACGACCATTACCACGAAAGGAAATTGAAAGAAATTGAAGGTAATTGAAGGAAACTAATGTGATGTTAGAGGGATGTATATGCGGGGTGTGATGTACGCATATGTAGAGGTAGTGATGATTGTTTATGTGATGACAGATGTGTTGATTCATGCATATATGTCATATTTTGCAAGTCGCCTGTTTTGCTGTTGGATTTATTATCTTTCTTTTGTTTTGTGATTTTATTTCGTCTTTTTTTCTATTCGTAGTCGCCCCTGTTTTTATTAAAGTGATTTATCAAAAGTGATTATTTATCAAAGTGACAGATGTGTTGATTCATACGTACATATGTCACACACGTATACACTTTATCCAGATATTTAAAGATAGCTAAAGTCTATATACATATATTTACACAGACAGACGTTGCATAATGTATATGTGAATATGTATATGTACATGTATATGTGTACAGCACACATATATACTTAAATGCATGCTTACATACTATATATATATATATATATATATATATATATATATATATATATATATATATATATATATATATATACATATATATATATGTATATATATATATGTATATATCTTTATCTTTATCTTTATATAGATAGATATATACATATTCCATACATACATACACACACACACACACACACGCACACACAAATATATATATATGTGTGTGTGTATGTATGTGTGTGTGTGTGTGTGTTTGTGTGTGTGTAGAGAGAGAGAAAGAGAAATGGAGAGAGAGGAATTTTAAATTCATATACATAGCAAATAACTGGCATATTACCGTAGAGTAAACAGACACACAACCATCCACACGAAAGCTTAGCGCACAAGCACACGCAAGCTCGACCCTAAGATTTGTTCCTCCTCGTAAGGTACCACAAGACATCTCTCTCTCTCTCTTTCTCTCTCTCTCTTTTTCTCTTTCTCTTTCTCTCTCTTTCTCTTCCTCTTGCTCTTTCTCTTTCTCTTTCTTTCTCTTTCTCTATCTATCTCTCTCGCTCTCTCTTTCTCTCTCTCGCTCTCTTTCTCTCTCTCTCTATCTCTATCTCTCTATCTCTCTATCTCTCTCTCTCTATCTCTCTCGCTCTCTCTTTCTCTCTCTCTCTTTCTCTCTTTTTATTTTTTAAGATCTCGACCTCCATCCCAAAGGGAACTGTGTTGTAAAATATATCTTGAGCTATTTCACACTCTCTTTCTCTCTCTCTCTCTTCCTCCCTCCCTCCCTCCTTCCCTCTCTCTCTCTCTCTCTTCCTCCCTCCCTCCCCCCCTCTCTCTCTCTCTCTCTCTCTCTCTCTCTCTCTCTCTCTCTCTCTCTCTCTCTCTCTCTCTCTCTCTCTTCCTCCCTCCCTCCCTCCTTCCCTCTCTCTCTCTCTCTCTCTCTCTCTCTCTCTCTCTCTCTCTCTCTCTCTCTCTCTCTCTCTCTCTCTCTCTCTCTCTCCCCCTCCTCCCTCTCTCTCTCTCTCTCTCTCTCTCTCTCTCTCTCTCTCTCTCTCTCTCTCTCTCTCTCTCTCTCTCTCTCTCTCTCTCTCTCTCTCTCTCCCTCCCCCCCTCCTCTCTCCCCTCCTCCTCTCCTCCTCTTCCCCCTCCCCTCCTCCTCCTCCTCCCTCTCCCTCCCTCCTCCTCCTCCTCCTCCTTCTCCCTCCTTCTCTTCCCCTTCACCCTCCCTCCCTCCCTTCCTCCTCTCTCCCCCTCCCCCTCTTCCTCCCTCTCCCTCTCCTTCCCCTTCCTCCTCCTCCTCCTCCTCCTCCCTCTCCCCTTCCCCCCTCCCTCCCTCCCTCCCCCTCCCTCTCCCCCTCCCCTCTTTCCCACCTCCCTACCCCTCTTCCCTCCCCCTTCCGTCCCTTCCTCCCCTCTTCCTCCTCCCCCTCCTCTCTCCCACCCCCTGCCCCCCTCCCCCCCTCCTCCCTCTTCCTCCTCCCCCTTCCTCTCTCTACCCTCATCCTCCCCTCCCCCTTCCCCCCTCCTCCCCTTCCCTCCCTCTTCCTCCTCCTCCACCTCCTCCTTCCTCTCTCTCTACCTTCATCCTCTCCTCCCCCTTCCCTCCTCATCTTCTCCTCCCCCTTCCCCTCCCCCTCCCCCTCCCTTCCCCCCTCCCCTTCCTTCCTCCTCCTTCCCTCCTCCCCCTCCCCCTCTCCCTCCCCCCTTACCTGTAATAACGCCGTGCCTCATTTTGGGAAAAGATAATGAAAATGGCCGACAAGAGCATTCGTTAGTGACGTGTGGATTCCGGGGACGTTCGTGGCGTCGTCCCCCTTTTTTTTCTTTGCCTTTTCACTCTAGGTGGATTGTGGGGGGGGGGGGACGAGGGGGGTTGAAGGGGGAGGGGGAAGGAGTGGGGTAGGGGGTGGTGGTGGAAGGTGGTGGTGGAGGGGGTAGGAGGGGGTGGGTAGGTGATGGTGGAGGTGGAGGGGGATGGGGGAAGGAGGGGGGTTATAGGTGGTGGTGGAGGTGGAGATGGAGGGGGTAAGAGGGGGAAGGATGGGGGGGTAGGTGATGGTGGAGGAGGGGGGAGGAGGGGGAAGGATGGGGGGTAGGTGGTGGTGGAGGGGGAGGGGAAGGAGTGAGGGTTAGGTGGAGGGGGGAGGAGAGGGGGTTACAACTGGTGGTGGAGGTGGAGGTGGGTATGTGGTGGTGGTGGTGGAGGGGGGAGGAGAGGGGGGAGGTGGTGTTGGAAGGGGAGGGGTGGAGGGGGAAGGATGGGGGGTAGGTGGTGGTGGAGGGGGAGGGGTGGAGGGGGAAGGATGGGGGATAGGTGGTGGAGGGGGAGGGGGAGGGGGGTAGGTGGTGGTGGAGGATGGGGGGGGTAGGTGGCGGAGGTGGGGAGGGATTGTAGAGGGGAGGGGGGAGGGGGAAGGTGCATGTTTGTGTTTGAGTGTATGACGTGATTCTGTGTGTGTGGGGGGGGGGGGGGGGGGGGGGGGAGGGGAGGAAAGGTGTGTCTGTTTAGAGGAGGAGGGGGGGGGGGGTAAATGTGTGTGTGAGTGTGAGTGTGAGTGTGAGTGTGTGTGTGTGAGTTTGTGTGTGTGTTTGTGTTTGTGTGTTTGTTTGTGAGTATGAGTATGGGTATGAGTATGAGTGAGTGAGTGTGTGTGTGCGTGTAAATACATATATATGTGCGTGCGTGTGCTTCTGTCCTACCTTATTATTGTAACGGCCATTACTCCATCGTTACAAATTACTGACAGGTGTAATTACATCTCATTGTTATCGTTATTGTTATTGTTCTTCTCGGCGCGTCGAGTTGCCATGTTCTCGTTAATGGGTGATCTTTATTTCGTATCTTTTCTGTAATTTTCATTGACTGATTATCTTTATTTAGTATCTTTTCTGTAACTTTTATTGACTGATTATCTTTATTTAGTATCTTTTCTGTAACTTTTATTGACTACTTATCTTTATTTCGTATCTTTTCTGCAACTTTTATTGACTGATTATCTTTATTTCGTATCTTTTCTGCAACTTTTATTGACTGATTATGTTTATTTCGTATCTTTTCTGTAACTTTTAATGACTGATTATCTTTATTTCGTATCTTTTCTGCAACTTTTATTGACTGATTATCTTTATTTCGTATCTTTTCTGCAACTTTTATTGACTGATTATGTTTATGTCGTATCTTTTCTGTAACTTTTATTGGCTGATTATCTTTATTTCGTATCTTTTCGTAACTTTTATTAAATGATTATCTTTATTTCGTATCTTTTCTGCAACTTTTATTGACTGATTATTTTTATTTCGTATCTTTTCGTAACTTTGATTGACTAATTATCTTTATTTCGTATCTTTTCGTAACTTTTATTGACTGATTATCTTTATTTGTTTATTTGTTCTTTATGTGTTCTCTGATTTTGTTATTAGGTAATTTTTAGTATGATGTTGATGTGTTATTAAACTAATTATTAGATAGACAGACAGGCATTCAGCAGACAGACAGACAGACAGACAGACAGGCAAGCAGACATATCGACTAATATCGATTCAACATATGTGTATGCATGTATAAAAGTGAATATGTGATGATCAAAACCTTCTCTCGTGCAATTGACACTCAATCGAGCGATAGCTCACTCAGTTTCGTCCAAGGTTTCAAATCAAGGTTCCCGAGTTCGCGTCCCATACAGAAAGCCCTATTTTTTTTATTTTTTTTTGGGGGGGGGGGAGTCGCTATCATAATCATTAAGAATTTTATTGTCAGTGTTATCATTGGTAGCGCTATTGTTATTTCTATGAGTTAATCATCATCATTATTATCGCTTTCATCATCATTAGTATTGCTCTTATTATTTTATTATTGAAACGCTTGCCATTTAAGTGATATCGTGATCATATTTTTATTTACTTATTATCATTATCAACAACATTGGTATCATGTTAATTAATATATACCCTCGAAACAGTCTACCGGCGAAAAAGTTTGACGGTTTATATAGAGTCGCGTCAGGGAAAGGGTTAACCCACCTCTACTATCTTACCCACCTTAACTTACCTCCAGATTATCTTTATTTCGTATCTTTTCTGTAATTTTTATTGACTGATTATCTTTATTTCGTATCTTTTCTGTATTTTTTATCTCTATTTCGTATCTTTTCTGTAACTTTCATTGACTGATTATCTTTATTACGTATCTTTTCTGTAACTTTGTTCTTTATTTCGTATCTTTTCTGTAACTTTTATTGCCTGATTATCTTTATTTCGTATCTTTTCTGTAACTTTTATTGACTGATTATCTTTATTTCGTATCTTTTCGTAACTTTTATTGAATGATTATCTTTATTTCGTATCTTTTCTGTAACTTTTATTGACTGATTATCTTTATTTATTTATTTGTTCTTTATGTGTTCTCTGATTTTGTTATTAGGTAATTTTTAGTATGATGTTGATGTGTTATTAAATTAATTATTAGATAGACAGACAAGCATGCAGACAGACAGACAGACAGACAGGCAAGCAGACATATAGACAGACATATTGACAGACATATAGACAGACATATAGATAGATAGATAGACGTAGATGGGTAGATAGATAGACATAGGTGGATAGACAGATAGATAAAATCATAGATAGATATAGATCGATAGATAGATAGTGTTATACATCTATTTACGTAAAAAGAAATAATCAAAGCCCTTATTTTTTTTTATTTTTTTTTTTGTGGGGGGGGTGGCTATTATAATCATTAAGAATTTTATTGTTAGTGTTATCATTGGTAGCACTATTGTTATTTCTATGAGTTAATTATCATCATTATTATCGCTTTCATCATCATTAGTATTGCTCTTATTATTTTATTATTGAAACGCTTACCATTTAAGTGATATCGTGATCATATTTTTTTACTTTTTTATTATCATTATCAACAACATTGGTATCATGTTAATTAAAAGCTTTTACTATTATAATTATAATCAGCTTTATGGTCATCATGTTATCGTGGTAAATCATTTTAGATACAATGTGTTATGTCAAATTTCCCCATCTTAAATTAATTTTGAATATATTTTTTCATGACGAAATAACAAACATTGTCAACACAGACACAAAACACCCACGCACGTGTGCTTACGCGCACGCGCATACACACACACGCACACACACACACACACACTCACACAGACACACACACACACACAGACACACACACACACACAGGCACACACACACACACACAGGCACACACACACAGGCACACACACACACACACAGGCACACACACACACAGGCACACACACACACACACACAGGCACACACACACACACACACACAGGCACACACACACACACACACACACACACACACACACACACACAGGCACACACACACACTCACACACTCACACACTCTCACACACACACACACACACTCACACTCACTCTCTCTCTCTCTCTCTCTCTCTCTCTCTCTCTCTCTCTCTCTCTCTCTCTCTCTCTCTCTCTGAGGCGATGATCACGCGTAGATTTGACTGACAAGCCAGATTAGCGAACGTTGGAGAGGTCTGAGGGCCGAGACTAGGGGACATGTTGCACGGCATTTGTTGCATAACAATATCGAGATATTTAACAATATGTTAAATATCTCGATATCAAATGAAAATTAGATCATAAGAAGGTCTTGCAAATTAAAATGCATCATTGTCTATGTCGCTATATCATCGCAGAAAGTTTATAGCATGTCATGATTGCATAATATCGCATGGAAGTTCTGACGGTATATATACCCTCGAAACAGTCTACCGGCGAAAAAGTTTGACGGTATATATAGAGTCGCGTCAGGGAAAGGGTTAGCCCACCGCACCGCCTCTACTATCTTACCCACCTTAACTTACCTACCTCCCCCTTTTCCTAAACCCACTCCAACTTACCCACCTCCCCAGCTCCCACACACTTTCCCCCCACCTCTCTCCTACCCACCACAAGCCCACCGCATTCCCCTCCCTCTCCCCCCCTCCCCCCAAACCCACCACCTTTCCCCCCATCTCGCCCCCTCCCACCCACCCACCCACCCCACCCCTCTCCTTCCACCCACCGTCCGCCACAGGTAAATTAATGAAGTGATCAGCCCGGACAGGTAAGGACTTTTCAATAATTGGATTCGACTTAAAGAGAGAGTTTTACACCCTGACGCCCCCCCCCTCCCCCTTGTAATTATTTTTCTTCGGGGCGACGGGACAGTCTCATTCAATAACGGAGAAGGAGGGCTAGAGGAGGGAGGGGAGGGGAGGGAGGGAAGGGATGGGCTGGAGGAGGGAGGGATAGGGGAGGAGGGGGTAGGGGGTGGTTGGGTAAGGAGGGGGAGGAGGGGGAGGGGGGTGTAAAGTGGGTTTGTGGTGGGGTAGTAGTGGTGGAAGGAGGAGAGAGAATGAGGTATGAGTATGTGTGTGTGTGTGTGTGTGTATGTGTGTATCTGTGTGAGTGTGCACACCAGGCTGAATTAGCCACCGCTCGACATCAACGAGGAAAAATTAAATCCAAGGTTAATCCATCACCATCGAAACAGGGTCATCAACCTTAGACACATGTAATGCTTGCTCATGGTACGTCATGCCAATTGAGAGAGCAAGGGTTTTGAAAATTATTTGTAGAAAAAAGAAAAAAATGCGAGCGAGTGAGAGATAGTCCGGAGTGGCAGATCTTTATATGGTACGGAGGCAATTTCGGAAATGTTAATTAGGTAGCGTATAATGTAAGCCTATTAGCCCCAGCATTTCTTCTCTTTTTTTTCTTCTTTTTCTTCCCTCCTTTAAGACGGACCAATTTTTGATATAGTGAAACCCTTCGTGTCCATCTTCTATGTTAAAATTAAGGAGTGTGAGATGCAGCTTTTTAATTAAAACAGAACTAAGCAGGTTACATGAAAACGAACTAGCTTCATCATCTAGCCTGTTAAATGAAATAGAACTAAGCAAGTTACATGAAAACGAACTAGCTTCATCATCTAGCCTGTTAAATGAAATAGAACTAAGCAAGTTACTAGCTTGATCATCAAGCCTGTTAAATGAAATAGAACTAAGCAAGTTACTAGCTTGATCATCTAGCCTGTTAAATAGAATAGAACTAAGCAAGTTACTAGCTTGATTATCTAGCCTGTTAAATGAAATAGAACTAAGCAAGTTACTAGCTTGATTATCTAGCCTGTTAAATTAAATAGAACTAAGCAAATTACTAGCTTGATCATCTAGCCTGTTAAATGAAATAGAACTAAGCAAGTTACGAGCTTGATCATCTAGCCTGGAAACCCAAGTAGCTGAACATCCCTACCAGTAAACTTTGAACTACATGGACACGGTAGTCTCTGCTTTTGCTATCAGCCTACGAATCTACAGGTGTTACAGGAACAATTCATTTCACAACAGCTGATAAGAGTCCCTTCAGTAGGTTGTCTGAGCAACTGAAGATGTACGAACATGAGCCAGAATTATCAATTCAGTGAAAACAAAGAGAAGGATCAGGTTGATAAGGGGAATGTATTTTGTTTTGTTTTTTAATTATTATCCTTCTCTTTTTTATTATGTATCTATTTTTTATTTTCTCTATCTACCTATAACAACAATTTTATAGATTATGTTAATTTAAAATAGCGCTGATATAGTATGATTTATCACAGATTTATTGAGTACAGTATGTAGGATAGAAATCATAGTTGCATGCAAGGAGGTTAAAAACATGACATAATTTTAAGATTGGCACACTGGGATTGCAAGGGCCAGGGGAGGTAGGACCCCGCTTTTACTTAGAAAAGATAAAGAAATGTCTAATTCAAAGGACACCTCCCCCCCCCCCCTCTAAAAAAAAGTGTAGTGAAACGCTTAGAAATAAAGCACCGTATTCTTCTAGACTAGAGAATAGATTAAGAATATTGAAAATTATGTAAAATCAGTTCAAGAGTTATTTTCTGTACATAACTTATCGGTGAGAAAGTTTTAAAAAATAATAATAATTTGTGTATTTATCTATCTATCGGTTTATCTACCTGTCTGTTAGTTTCTCTATTTATCTATCAATTTATCTGCACCTTCACTCCTCCCCCCCTCTCCTTCGGCAGTCTTTCACCCCCCCCCCCCTCCTTTCACGTCCCCCCCTCCCCCCTCAGCTACCCTCTGTCCTGCCTGGCAATTTGTTTGACATATTAAAGGTCTTTCTAGTTTCACATAAGGTCGGTTCTTAATGGGATTATTTAGCATTTTTCTCCTTAAGTGTCGGTAACAAAGACAACATAAGGGAATGAGACAAGCGCTTCTTTTGTTTTGTTTTTTTGTATCTTTATTGTTTTTCGTTAATTATTTTTTCGTTCTTTTATCAAGTTAACGGGTGTCATTTCTCTTTCTCACTCTCTCTCTTTCTTCCTCTCTCTATCTTCATGCCTCTCTCTCTCTCTCTTTCTCTTTCTCTCTCTCTCTCTCTCTCTCTCTCTCTCTCTCTCTCTCTCTCTCTCTC
>BOPN01002746.1:95000-102500 GCA_017312705.2 Penaeus japonicus | reverse complement strand
GAGAAGTGATTGTAAATCTTTACGTGTGTATACACATATATGTTTATTTATTTCATTTCATCTATATCTACTTTATTCTCTGATACAATAATTCTGAAATCCTCACATACAGCAAATCAATCAAAACACACCAACACACAAACAACAAACAAACCCAAACAACAAACACACCCATACAAACAAACAAACAAACAAACACACGCGAACACAAAGCAGGATATCTTATTCTTCCTTAAAATCTCTTCCTCCACCTTCAACAACATTGGCAACACTGCCGCTCTCTCTCCCGAGCTGTCTACTCCACCTAAGACTTAATTTAAAGCGTGTTTAAAGCTAGCTCCTTATCTCTCTCTTATCTCGTGTTGAGATGGACGCGTCTGAGCCAGAGATAAGCTATAGATAGTGCTATATCATTTCTCCCTCCCTCCCTTCCTTCCCCCCCCCCCCACCCGAAGAAATTCCGATAAGCTGTATAGACTACGGTGAGGTTGGGTGGTAGGGGTGGGGGGGGGGGGAAGGCAAGGAAGGGGTTTTTGCCGCTTATGATGGAAATGGGATCCTAGCCTGTTTTAGGGAATCGGAGCATCGCGTGATTGGGTTTTGGGATCCTCTTTTGTTTTGCGCGGAGGGCGTTGGGAGTCGCGGGGCGTTCGTCTTTTGTTGTTTTTTTGTTGGATTGTTTTTTTTGTTTTTTTCTCTTTTTTTTTAATCTCTCTTGCTTTTTTTTTCTTCTTTCACTCTTTTTCGTTCTTTTTCTTCTTTTTGTCTTTTCTCTTTCTCTCTCTCTCTATTTCTCTTCTCTCCTCTCTCTCTCTCTCTCTCTCTCTCTCTCTCTCTCCTCTCTCTCTCTCTTCTCTCTCTCTCTCTCTCTCTTCTCTCTCTCCTCTCTTCTCTCTTCTTCCCGCCACATTTGCCGCGGAAAATATGCATTAATAGTTAACGAAAAGTAAAACTAATGAAGATTGAAAAGCTTGTTGTGAAATTTAATGAGTTACTGACACGAAGAGTTTAAATTATTATTTTTTTTTATTGTCCACTCTATATATTCGTATATGAAATGAAGAACGACAGAAAATGGAGGCAGAAAAAGAGGGAAGAGGAATGAAGAAACTCTCTGAATTCTTGTATGATGTCTTCCTTGCCGCGCGCCATCTGTTAGCCGGATTTTTTACCAAAATTAACGCACACTCGGGCAATCCTATCACAAAAACCGGATTTAAAAGGACAATATGAAGAACGCTGCATTTCTTTACTTCTCTTTCCATTTGCTAATCGTCCATCTGTACGTACAAAGGGCGAAACAAATGCATAATATTATCATCTGCAATCTGAATTTATATAAGGATTTCGAGAGAGAGAAAAAAAAGGAAAACGGCGGACGATTTTCAAAGTCATGTCTATGTCTCTCTCTCTCTCTCTCTCTCTCTCTCTCTCTCTCTCTCTCTCTCTCTCTCTCTCTCTCTCTCTCTCTCTCTCTCTCTCTCTCTCTCTTCGTAACGACAACACACACACATGCTTCTTACAAGACTTTTTCATTACATGCATTAATGCACATTAATTAAAGTGGCTAACAGGTAATTTACAAGAAGGACAGGTTGAGTTAAAGTGAAAATTAACTTGTAACCAATTAAGTGCGACGCGCTGATCCTAATCTGCTTCCAATAGCTCGGGGCCGGAGTTTCGAAGCTATTGGTTTGAAAATGATTCGAAATTCGGCTTCGCTGCTTCGAACGCATCGGGCGACCCATTCGAACCTCGCCTCGGGTTCCGATGTCTTCGTAGAACGGGCTTTCATTTTTTTTTTTTTTTTTTTTGTGGAGGGGGTTGAGGGAGGGTTCTTGGTATTTTTTAGTATGAAAATCTTATTCTGTTTTGATGTCTTGATATAACGTTGAATATGTATATTACAGATCTTTTTTTCTTCTTTTTTTATTGTTAGAAGTACTTTTTATTTGTTGTTTTTTTCTTCTTCTTGTTTTTCATCCATTTTTGAGGTCTTGATTTTAACTAAATAAGCGTTGATTTTTCTAGGCTGGTATAGGAGAAAAATAGAGTTGTCAGTCTTAAGATGTTATATTATTATGAACACTTTCTAACGTTTTCTATAAATATTATTTTTGTCTGTTATGTTCTTTATTGATATTACAATATTTGGTTTCTGTATCGTTATTATTATTCATTATTATTATTAGCATTATCTGTTATTATTATTGGCACTATACCCTGTGACTTTTTTGCTTTACTATCTCAAATTTCATTGTTTTAGACAATTTAAAAACAATTTCTCATTATCCGTAATATTTAAAATTACCCGAATTTTTAAGAAAAAAATATTACAAAATCTTTTTCTCACTAAACTTTTTTTTTTTTTTTATACTGACATTGTAATTACCCGTTGCGTAAATATCCCCCCCCCCACAACCCCCCTTACTTAATACCCCATGCCCCCCCCCTCCTCGTCCTTGCCCCATACCCTCACCTCCAGTCACCCAAGTCCACTCAAAAAAATGAAAAATAAGTAAAATGAAAAATATATGAATGGAAGAATTACTCCCTTTCTCACCCCCCACCCCATTCCCCAACTCCCCATAACTCCCCTCCCTCCCTAACTCCCCCACTCCTCCCCCCCTCACCAACTCCCCGCTCCCCTCTGCCAACTTCCCCCCCTCACCAACTCCCCACTCTCCCCTCTCCCCCCTCTCCCCACCCACCCCTCCCCACTTCCACCCACCTCCCCCTCCCCACCAGCTTCCTCCTCCCCCCCTCACCCACTCCCCATCCCCCCTGTCACAGGTCCGTTTACTCCGTGGAGAGAGAGGATCAGTGCAGCCAGGTCAATCAGAAAAAGCACCAGAACAGAACATGCGGTTTATTACCGGAATAGACATAATACAGGACACGACATCACAAAAGAGTACACAGGCACAAGTAACATTACCAGGGCAGGAAAAGGTGAGGAAGACGAGGTCGCATGGTGGAGAGGAGACGGCTGGTTACACGGAAACCAGGTCGCTGGTTCAACTGGGACAACTAACAAAATTTTCCAAAATCGGGCTTTTTGTAGCTGGCCTCCGTGCCAGCTACAAGCACCCCCGTTCCTCATCACCAGACCTCAACCAATCACGAGTGACCTGAGCTGCGAGGTGTCGCTACCATGCACCGACGTCAGGGCAGGACATCGGGCGAAGCTTGCCCCTGCACACCGACCAATCAGGTCGCATGTTACCACTGACCTACCTCGCGAGTCGTCTCCCCGTGTACCTGTCCGGTTACACTAACGCACCTGCACCCACACACACAGCGTAATATACATTTACTTACAAAAACAACATTCACATTTACAAAAATACAATTACATCAATCCTAGCTAATCTCGCAGTTGTGACATAACCCCCCGGTTTCTTCAAAATAATCTTCCTTGAAAAGGAGATTATTTTGACAAGAGAACACAACTGCGAGATGTACACAAGCCTAAGCTAAACTGCGCTTCCAACAAGGGCGCACATCCCGACCCCGGAACCCTGATGACGGTAGTGACGTTGCTCCTGGTCCTGCCCTTCCGTCATCCGCACTGCTCCGACGGTCACGGTCTCGTCTACGGCCCGTCACGATACGCTGGGTACTCGTCCTTGGCAGCTGCGCTGGAAAAACTTCCTCTGGGAATGACTCCTTCTCTGCCAGCAGCTCCTCAGGTGACCTGCTCTCAACTGGTGGGTCCTCCTGAAGTGCATCTCATCCTCGACGGTCCTCTGGGACTACATTTCACATCTATTGCTTCGTCGAGGGGACGTCCAATTCCTGGCAATCTGTCGGCCAGGTCATCATTTTCCCCCGATGTCCTTGCCATTGTTGGTGGTGGCTCCTTTGCCAGCGGCTCCTCCGGCGCACACGTTTCTGGGGGCGGCTCCTCCGGTGCACTCGTCCTTGGAGGTTGCTCCTCCGGTGCACACATCTCTGGTGGCGGCTCCTCCGATGCACACGTCTCTGGGGGCGGCTCCTCTGGTGTACGCGTCTCTTGCAGCGGTTCCTCCGGTGCACGCGTCTCTGGCGACGGCTCCTCCGGTGCACGCGTCTCTGGCGACGGCTCCTCCGGTGCACGCGTCTCTGGGGGCGGCTCCTCTGGTGTACGCGTCTCTTGCAGCGGTTCCTCCGGTGCACGCGTCTCTGGCGACGGCTTCTCCGGTGCACGCGTCTCTGGCGACGGCTCCTCCGGTGCACGCGTCTCTGGCGACGGCTCCTCCGGTGCACGCGTCTCTGGCGACGGCTCCTCCGGTGCACGCGTCTCTGGCGACGGCTCCTCCGGTGCACGCGTCTCTGGCGACGGCTCCCCCGGTGCACGCGTCTCTGGCGACGGCTCCCCCGGTGCACGCGTCTCTGGCGACGGCTCCTCCGGTGCACGCGTCTCTGGCGACGGCTCCCCCGGTGCACGCGTCTCTGGCGACGGCTCTTCCGGTGCACGGGCTTCTGCAGGCGACTCCTCTGGTGCACGAACCTTTATTAGCGGCTCCTCCGGTGCACGCGCTTCTGCTGGCTGCTCCTCTGATGCACGAGCCTCTGCCGGCGGCTCCTCTGGTGCCCACGCCTTCACGGGTGCCCTCGCTTCTGCTGACTGCGCCTCCTGTGCACGAGCCTTACCCGCTGAAACCTCCATCCGAGGGCGAACACTCCGCGGTCGCTGGTCCGTTGAGCGAGGCCGCTTCGCCCGTCGGTCACTCCCCGGGTGTTCTCTCTGCTCCTGTCCGTTCGGGCGGCGAATCCACTGCTGCGACAGGTCTTCGCGCGAACGGACGATCACTGCAAGAGAATGTTTAGTCGCCGGTGGCTCTTCCGACCGACGTCCTTCTCCCGGGAGTTTCTGAGTTGCCCAGCTGTTAACCCGAGGACCAGAGCGGTTCCAACCTGGAAAGGACAGGCAGACGCATCCCTCAGGGCACGTCCAAGAGGGAGAACCGACAGCCCCTTGTTGCGCCCCTGTACATCCTCTTCTGCCTCAGTCTTCTCTCTCCAGCGCTCGCTCCTCCTGCTCACGTTGAAGCTGCTGCTTCTTCAACTCGCGTTCTGTGAGCTTGCGCTGCTTCCGAGCCTCTTGCCGTTGCTTCGGCCTCCTTGCCGTCGCTTCTCAGCCTCCTTGCCGTTGTTTTTCCTGCTCCTGATACGCCTGTTCCTCTTTTCCTGTTGATCTTCCTGCTGCTCAATGTAATGGAGCACCTGCATGCCCCGTAAGCCAAGCTCCCTGGCCTCATCCAAGTAATTCCGCATGGTTCTGGGCTTAACTGTCGACTGACTGACTGATCCTGGCAAGGTCGCCAATGTCACAGGTCCGTTTACTCCGTGGAGAGAGAGGATCAGTACAGAAAGGTCAAACAGAAAAAAGCACCAGAACAGAACATGCGGTTTATTACCGGAATAGACATAATACAGGACACGACATCACAAAAGAGTACACAGGCACAAGTAACATTACCAGGGCAGGAAAAGGTGAGGAAGACGAGGTCGCATGGTGGAGAGGAGACGGCTGGTACACGGAAACAGGAGCGTAGGATCAACTGGGTCAACTAACAAAATTTTCCAAAATCGGGCTTTTTGTAGCTGGCCTCCGTGCCAGCTACAAGCACCCCCGTTCCTCATCACCAGACCTCAACCAATCACGAGTGACCTGAGCTGCGAGGTGTCGCTACCATGCACCGACGTCAGGGCAGGACATCGGGCGAAGCTTGCCCCTGCACACCGACCAATCAGGTCGCATGTTACCACTGACCTACCTCGCGAGTCGTGTCCCCGTGTACCTGTCCGGTTACACTAACGCACCTGCACCCACACACACAGCGTAATATACATTTACTTACAAAAACAACATTCACATTTACAAAAATACAATTACATCAATCCTAGCTAATCTCGCAGTTGTGACACCCCCCAACTCCCCACTCCCACCCCAACTCCCCGCCAGCTTCCTCCCCCCCCTCACCCACCCAACTCCCCCCACCCCCCCCCCCCCCCTCAAAAAAAAAAATAAAAGGAGGTACTTAGTCATCCCTTCCACCTTTCACTCTTTATACGGACACGTCGGTTATCCGGCCGCTCAGAGACCCGTCCTGCCGCCGTCATTGAGGTAGTTTGGGTCGTTCGGTTTCGATGTTACGTCATCACTCTTAGGAGAGGGTGAAAGGTGAGGTTGTTGTTGTTTTTGTTTTGTTTGTTTTGTTGTTTTAAGGTGATTTTTATTTTTTGTATTATTATTTTTCTTATTTTTATTTTTATTTTTTATTTATTTATTTTTTTGTGATGATGAGGGTGAATTATTTGGTTGCTCGTTTTTTTTTTTTTTTTTTTCTTTAAGGAGGCGAAAAAATAGCTTCTTGATGTTATTTTTGTTGTTTTGTGTTTTTTGAAGAGGGCGAAAAAAATATGTTTTGTTTTATGTTTTTTGCTGTGGATTTTTTTTTTTTATTATTGTTTTTGTTATTATCTTTTTGTGTTTTTAGAAGAGGCCGGAAGATTGTTTGTTGTTGTTTTGTGTTTTGGGAAGAGTTGTTGTTGTTGTTGTTGTTTTTTGTTATTTGTGTCGTCTTTTTGTGTGATTTGTGGATTCTTTTATTGTTTGGAAGGCATTTAGTTTTTTGTGTCCTTTTCTTTTCTTTTCTTTCCTTTATTTATCTTTTTATTTCCTCTTTCTTCTCATCTCTATTGCATTCTTTCTCCTTCCCCGTCTTTCTCCTTTTCTTCTTTCTTCTTCTTTTCTCTTTCTATCTTCTCTTCTTTCCTTCCCTCGTTCCCCCTTCTCTCCTCTTCTCTGTATCCTTTTTCTCCTCGTCCCATCCTTCCCTCTTTCCCCCTTCTCTCCTCTTCTCTGTATCCTTTTTCTCCTCGTCCCATCCTTCCTCCTTCTTATCTCCTCTCTCTTCCTTCCTCCTTCTTTCCCTGCTTCCCTCCTTCTTTCTTTCTTCCCTCTCCTTCTCACTTCTCTCTATACCCTTCCCTCCCTTCCTTCTCTCTACCTTCTGGCTCCATCTCCACCTACTCTTCCTTTCCTTCCTTCCTCTATCATTCCTTTTTTCTCCGTTTTTCTTTTTTACATCCTTCTCTTCCTCCTTCCTTTCTTCCTCTTCTTCTATCCTCCTCTATCCTTCTACTCCTTCTTTCTCCTCTTTTCTTACTGCCTCCTTCTCCTCCACCATCCTTCCCTCCTCTTTCGCCTCTCCTTCCCTTTCTTCTTTCTGCTTCCTTCCCTTTCTTCCTTCCCTCCTCCCTCCTTTTTCTTCATTTCCTTCTATCTCCTTCTCCCCCTCCTCTTTTTTCTTTACCTTCTATCTCCTTTTCCTCCTTCTTTTCTTCTTTTCTTCCTATTCCCCTTTTTATCCTCCTTCTTTTCCACTCTCCTTCCTATCTCCTCCTCTTCCTTCTTTTCTCGTGACGCAATATTCCGTAACAAAAGGTGTGAGTCCGACGAAGATTAACCCATTTCTTGCAGGTAAAAGAAAGAAAAAAAATAATTTGCAT
>BOPN01002746.1:85000-87500 GCA_017312705.2 Penaeus japonicus | reverse complement strand
ATATAATGACCTGTTTCTCATGTGACAGTGACGTGTTAATGGTACTAATTATGCACTGATTATGATAATGATAACAGGGGTCGGGGCGGGGGTGGGGGTGGGGGTGGGGGAGGAGAGGGGATGGGGGGGTGAGGGGAAGGGGGTGAGCGAAGGAGGGGAGGAGGGTGGGGGGGGGTTAGGGAAGGATTATGAAAATAAGGGTCCCGTTTTTTTTTTTGTTTTTTTTTTTTAGGTGGGTTCGTTGAGGGTATAAGGGAGAGATGATAAAAAAGGGGTTTGAGGGAGATGGGGAATGAGAGACAGAGAGAGAGTGAGAGAGAGAGAGAGAGAGAGTGGAAGAGGGATAATGGAGATGATTGAGGCATAAGGAATGGGAAATAAATGTTGTAGTTGTTTATGTGTTTGTCTGTCTAAATGTTAGTCTATATCTACCTGTTTATCTGTCTTTGTCTGTCTCTCTCTCTCTCTCTCTCTTTCTCTCTCTCTCTCTCTCTCTCTCTCTCTCTCTCTCTCTCTCGCTTTTTTTCACTCCATATATGCCTTCATATCTCTTTGTTAGGAACATGAGGAGAGAGAGAGAGCGAGAGAGAGAAAGAAAAATGTATGGAAGGATGTATGAGATAGACAATTAAGAATAGCAGTAGTATTTAAAAGAGATAAAAGAGGGATAAAAAGAGAAAGAGAAGGCAAGCAAACTAATCTAAAAGTATAAAGAATGAACGATAAAAATGGGAATATAAGTAGAGAGAGAGAGATATAGAGATGGAGATAGAGAGTAAGAGAGAGAGGTTAATAAAGCGAGAGGTAAGAGAGTAGATGCAAGAAATTAAGAAACAAAAATAAAAGAAACGAAAGAAGGAGATGGAATATAAACGAGAAGATATAAGGAATAAAGAGAGAACGATAAAGAAAGACCGATAAAAAAATTAGCAAATATGAGAGTGGATAGATGGATAAATAGAGAGAGAGATAATCAAAATAGATATAAGGGTGAAAGGATAAAGGACGAGGAAAATGGGAGTAGAGATAATGGGAGATAAAGAAAGGAAGGAAGGGAGAGAGTAAGAAAAGTGAGTAAATATAAGGGTGTGGGAAATGAAGATTAAAAAAGGGGAGGGATAGATAGAGAGACAAAAGAGATGGTTGCGTAATGCATGGTTAGGAGAAAAAGGAGAGAGACAGAGAAAGAAAGAAGAGCAAGAGAAAGAGAGATACGAATAGACGATTACTAAAAGAGTGATAATGGAAGAGGGAAAAACGATGATAATTAAGAGGAGAAATAAAAATAAAAAAGGAACTATAAATGGATGAATCCTTATAAAGAAATCTTTTACTTTCCCCTCCTTTCCCCCCATTCTAATGCCCCCCCCCCCTCTTCCCCCTCTTTGTTATTCCTCCCGTACCCCTCCCTCCCTCCCCTCGTTCCCCATCCCCACATCCCATCCTTTCTACCTCCCCCGTCTCTCCCTTCCCCCACTCCCCATCCCTCTCTCCTTCCATCCCTCCCTTCCCCCCATCAACCCTCTCCCTATCCCTCACTCCCTCCCCCCTCTCCTTACCCTCCCCCATCAACCCTCTCCCCCTTCCCCTCCACCTTCCCTTCTCCCCATCCCTCCCTCCCCCTTCCCCTCCCCCCCATCAACCCTCTCCCCCTTCCCCCATCCCACTCTCCCCCTCCCTCTATCCCTCCCTCCCCCTTCCCCTCCCCCATCAACCCTCTCCCCCTTCCCCTCCCCCATCAAACCTCTCCCCCTTCCCCTCCCCTATTCCTCCCTCCCCCTTCCCCTCCCCCCCCATCAACCCTCCCCCCTTCCCTTCCCCTCCCCCATCAACCCTGTCCCCCTATCCCTCCCCCATCAACCTTCTCCCCCTATCCCTCCCCCATCAACCTTCTCCCCCTTCCCCTCCCCTATCCCTCACTCCCTCCCCCCTCTCCTTCCATCTCTCCCTTCCCCTCCCCCCATCAACCCTCCACCTTCCCCTCCCCCTCCCCTCCCCCCATCAACCCTCCACCTTCCCCTCCCCCATCAACCCTCCCCCTCCTCCCCCCCCATCCCCTAAGGCCTCCCGAGTGATCGACACCTCGTGGTTCCTTAAGGGTGAGTGACGTCACAGAACACTCTTCGATTGGCCTTAATAAAATTCTTAATCTCGCGGATGTCTTCATTTAGGTGATTTAATGGCGAGTTTTTTTCTTTTCTTTTCTTTTTTCTTTTTTTTTGGTGAGGGGGGGGTAGGGAAGGGGGGTTCTTCTTTTGTTTATTTTTTCTTTCTCTTTCGTTTTGTTTTTCTTCTGTGGTTTGGTCTGGTTGTCTTTCTTTGTCTTTCTCTTTTATTCTCTTTCTCACTCTCTCTCTCTCTTTCTCTCTCTCTTCCTCCCTCCCTCCCTCCCTCCCTCCCTCTCTCTCCCTCCCTCTCCTTTCTCCCTCCCTCTCCCTTCTCCCTCCCTCCCCCTCTCCCTTTCCCTCTCATTCCCTCCCTCACTCCCTCTCATTCCCTC
>BOPN01002746.1:67500-77500 GCA_017312705.2 Penaeus japonicus | reverse complement strand
TATAATTTGTGTTTATCGATATGATAATCTGATTTTTTTTCAGTTTTTAGATTTTTTTTCTTAACTTGTCTTTTTATTTCTGTTTCTTTTGTTTTTGTTTGTCTCACTTTTTCTTGTTTTATTTGTCTGTGTTTATTTCCTTATTCGTTTTTTTTTATCTGTTTGTTTGTCTTTTTAACTTTATTCTACCGTTTATTTCTGTTCATTTCTCTATTCATTCATCATTTCATTCATTCATTCATTAATCATCCGTCTATCTATTCGTTTGTTTATTGATGGTGATAGTGATGGTGATGATGGTGATTTTGATGATAGTAATGATGATGAAGATGTGGATGATGATGGTGATTGTGATGATAGTAATGATGATGATGTGGATGATGATGGTGATTGTGATGATAGTGATGGTGGTTGATGATGATGATGATGATGGTGATGAAGTTGGGGATAATGATGATGGTGATAGTAATAGTGATGGTGAAGATTGGTGATGATGTGATTTTTAAGTGCTTATGGAGATTGTGGTTTTGGTAAGTATGATGTTAATAGTTGATGGAAAGTACTGGTTGTGATGGTGATGGTGGTGGTAAGGATGATGATAATGGTTGTGATGATAATGATATAACAATAATGAAGATGTTGATAATAATGTTAACAATAATGATGGTGATGATGGTGGTAAGGATGATGATAATGGTTGTGATGATAATGATAATAACAATAATGAAGATGTTAATAATAATGTTAACAATAATGATGGTGATAGTAACGGAATCAAGGATAAGAAGCATAATAATAGTAATGATGTATAATGATAATGAGAATTACGATGATAATGATAACAAGAAAACATAGACAACAGTAATATTAACGATAATAATGTTAACAATTATAATAATAATCATGATAAGGATGATGTTACTGCAGATAATAACAATAATGATAACAAAGATAATCATTTAAGTGATAACAATAATAATACCATATGTATATCAGTGTGTACATGTGTGTATGTATGTATTCATGTATGTATGTAGAGATGTGTATGTAGTGTGTGTTGTGTGTGTGTGTGTGCGTGCATAAAAATAACACACACTAAAAAATAACAATCTTCATCATAAAAAAATCCTTATACCGTTGTTAGCTTTACAGACATTGTTATCATAGGGATGAAATGTGTAAGAAATTCCGATAATAAAAAAGATGAAAATAACAATAAAGGCGAAGATTATTATCTTAAAATTGGGTTTTCAAAGTTTATTGTTTTTATCTACAGATGTACGAAGACCCACCCACTGAAAAAAAGAGAAATTATTAAGTACCACATTCCCTTGTTATTGACTGCTATTTTGACCCCTATGATTACTTTAAATCCGTGACCTATCAATAACGACAGGGGAAATATCATCGTTATGTCGACAAGACGAAAAATAAAGAAATAAAAGTCACGAAAAAGGAAATAAAAAAAATGTTCCCGTGTCTCACAACTTAATAAGATTTCAAAATTGATCAGTATGTGTATATATTTTTTCTCTTCTTTATTAAACCTGATTCGACTCGGCAATTTCTCAGATCTCAAGTATCCTTTTTCTTTTTCTTTTTTTCTCTCTCTCTTTTTTTTCTCTTTTTTACCTCACCTGAAAATAAGAAACGCGAGAGAGAGAGAGAAAAAAAGAGAAAAGAAAAGAAAAAAAAAAAGTTTAACCCCGCACCTATTTTCTCGAGTCCGCCATATTTGAATGCCATCTTTCCATCGACGACAGACTCCTTCGCACGATTTCGTTTTATGTCGTCATTTGTCTTCATCGTTTGATCCTGTGACATGGTCTCGGCGCGTTAAGGGCGAACCAATTACTTTACTAGATATGAAGTATGACCCTTATTACCATTTCAAAGCGGAGAGCCGGCTACCCGCGCCATCACCTACGAAGAGGGAGAGACCGCGACCTCCCACCGAACGATCCTTAACGGAAGGCTTCGTTCGGCCAGCCTTATCTCCGGGTGGCGCAAAGGCGGTTTTCCCAACGGGTTTTCGAGCCAAAGGGAGCGAAAGCCGCCGATGGAACCGAGACGAAATCGGTAATTAAAATTCTGATGAGCTCTGACTCTATACTTGAGGTGTGAATTGAGATGTCCGAGGCGAAGGGAGTTGAATTAATTTACATGTGAGGGCTTGTGACTCGAAAACGTTGTTATTTACGAGCCATGATATTCGGACTGCTGTTAGAGCCTCGTACCTCCTGGGCCTACGTCTTTATATATCTATTCTCTCTCTCTCTCTCTCTCTCTCTCTCTCTCTCTCTCTCTCTCTCTCTCTCTCTCTCTCTCTCTCTCTCTCTCTCTCTCTCCACCTTGCTCCTTCTGACCCCATCCTATCATTCTCTATCAGAAAAGTGCGTCTGTGCGTGGGTTGGTGTGTGAGCACGGATGGATGTTAGTCTATATGGGAGTGTGTTTTTTAGTCGGTCTCTCTCTCTCTCTCTCTCTCTCTCTCTCTCTCTCTCTCTCTCTCTCTCTCTCTCTCTCTCTCTCTCTCTCTCTCTCTCTCTCTCTCTCTCTCTCTCTCTCTCTCTCTCTCTCTCTCTCTCTCTCTCTCTCTCTCTCCTTCTCTTTCTGTTTCATTCTCTATTTCTCTATCTCTCTCTCTTTATCTTCCCTCTCTTCATAGCCCCCTCCCTTCTTCCTTTCTCGCCTTCTCTTCCACCACCCCCTTGTTTTCCCCTTCTCCTTCTCTCCTTTCTCCCATCCTCCACTCTCTTTTTCTCCCTATTTTCCTTCCCTCCCTTTCTTTCCTCCCTCTCCTCTTTCCCCTCCACCCCCACTCCCTCCTCCACCCCCCCCCCTTTCCTCCCTTCTCTCTCCCTTCACTCCCTCCTCCACCCTCCCTTTCCTCCCTTCTCTCTCCCTTCACTTCCTCTCTCCCCTCCCTTCCCCTCCCCTCCCCTCCTATCTCTCCCCCCACTCTCCTCCCTCTCCTCCCCCCCCGCCCTTCCCCCTCCTCTCCTACCTCTCCCCTTTCCTCCCCTCCCACTCCCCTCCCTTCCCCTCCCCCACTTCCCTTCCCTTCCCCTCCCCCCCCTTCCCCATCTCTCCTACCAAACTCACTAAGGAGTTTGGCTGGTAATGTTTATGTATTGCGCGCCGCTCTCACACCTGCATACAAATACTCCTGCGCTCGGGACTAACTAATGGCCGGGGCATTTTTCACAGTCCGACCGTGGAAAAACATTTCGTTCGGGGTTTTTCTAAATGCGTCGTGCCATTGTTATGCCGGAGATGATTCTGTCTCTGCTTGTTTGTTTGTTTGTTTGTTTGTGTTTTTCGATATCTGTTTCTGTGCATTTTTTTTCTCTCTCTTCATCTATTTTTGTTTTCCTTTTTCTCTTTCTTTCTTTCTTTCTGTCTGTCAGTTAGTCAGTCTAACTAGTCTGATTAGTCCGTCCCTCTCTCTCTCTCTCTCTCTCTCTCTCTCTCTTTCTCTCTCCTGCGTAGAATATTAAGACGTCTCTCACGTGACGCGGATGTTAAGCGCAATTTCACGCGGTAATGAGTTGTGAACGACAACTTTATTTTTCAAAAAGGTCGTGCATTCGTTCATCCCTCGTGCGTTCGTTCGTGTGCCTCTTCTCCCATTCGTGCGTGCGTGTGTGCGTTCAGACAAACGACAACGCTTCGTGATGCGTAGGGTTTTTTTCTCTCTCTCTCCTTTTTTCCGAGAATCCAAGATGGCCGCCTTCGTGACTCGCCGTTCGAAAGTCTCAGGTTAACGTATCCGAACACCTCGCGCGCGGGGATTATGCCCTCCCGCCCTTCAGCCACGCACACGCGCGTCGTTAATCATTCTAATAGATGCGTGCCAGCCAACAGCCTCGATCCTGTCTGATTTGCTGTCGGGGATGTTTTCATTAGGAAATAACTTCATTATCTCCGTGGCTGTGGGTCGGTTCCGCGGCGCGCCAGAGCTATTGTTAACGAGACGAAGTCGCGGGAAGGGCACGGCGAGACGCGAGTGTTTTCTGGGCTGTGGCGCTGCTGCTGCTATCTGGCTTGTCATCGCAGGTAGAGCGGTTTCTGCCGACCTGGGTGGGAGACCGCCTTCATCTCCTGGTGAAAAAAGGAAAAAAAAAGAAAGGGAGAGGTTGAAGAATATGATAAAAAAAAAGTTTTTTTTTCTTCTTTTTTTTTGACACGTAAATTCTCCCCGGTTCTAGATTGTAGGTTCTCTGGCAGATGCAACTATTAATTTTATACTTAAAGCAGGATGTTCTGCTGCGATGCGCTTTTGTCTTTATTCAATGCAAAGAGCAGGGCGCGCGCTCCTTCAAAGACTAAACCAAAAAATAAATAAAAATAAAACAACAGGTTCACAAAGAGATAGGGAGAGACAGACAAACAGACAGACACACACACTCTCATATACACCGAGAGAGAGAGAGAGAGAATGAGAGAGAGAGAGAGAGAACGAGAGAGAGAGAGAGAGAGAGATCAACGCCATGTTTGTCCGCCGGAGACGCCAAGTAGATACAAGGAATTATCTCCGCACTCCTCGGCTCTTTCTCCCCGCCCGAAAATATTATCCTTAATGTTCCCTCATCTCAGGCACTCATGATCGGCCATGATATATCCTTCCTCATCATGGCGCCCAGCGTGGCAGAGCGTGGCTTGTCATTGGTTGAAGAGTTTAGGTAAGGCATCGTTATTACTATCTCGCCGACCTGATATTCCAAGGGGGAAGATCTTTCATAAACCTATCTATTCAAACTCACCCACACACACTCTCTCACTCTCTCTCTCTCTCTCTGTATCTGTCTCTCTTTCTCTCTCTCTCTCTCTCTCTCTCTCTCTCTCTCTCTCTCTCTCTCTCTCTCTCTCTCTCTCTCTCTCCCTCCCCCTCGCTCTCCCTCCCTCTCTCTCTCTCTCTCTCCCCTCTCTCTCTCTCTCTCTCTCTCTCTCTCTCTCTCTCTCTCTCTCTCTCTCTCTCTCTCTCTCTCTCTCTCTCTCTCTCTCTCTCTCCCCCTCCCTCTCCCTCTCCCTCTGCTAACCTTGTTTGCTCACCGGGCAGGTTATACTGGTTTATTCGGAGCCAGATCGGCGTCTCGAGACCCAGCCCCTTCTTTTATCCGAAGCGCTCCGAGACTGCGAGATTCGAATCCGTATGCACCGCGCACGGGCCCCGCCATTACCCACAATCCCTCACCGAATTTACAGCTCTTCCTCAGCTCTTTATCCTTTGATTATCAGCTTGATAGAAGTGTAAACATCAGCTTAGTCTGGGGGCAGAGTTCCCAATGGCTCGGCTTAGTCTCCGCCTCGGCTCTTAGCGTTAAGACTGCGATAAAAAAGGGTGTTTGCGGTTGGTCTTGCAGTGATTTCCCCGAAGATGGCGTTCGTGTAGCGCGAATCCGGGAACTTGTTCGTTTGGGTGGATTAGGCTTCGGTTACCTGTGTCGTTGTCGTTATTATCACCGTTTTTTATCAACGCCTAGTGAGATATGAGTTTGTTTGTTTTTTATTGTGGATGTCGGCGATATTATAGATGTTAAATCTTGGAAATAATGAATGATATTGTATCTTGTGGCAGTGGGAGTTTTAATACCATCTTGACAACCAATTACTGCCGTGAAATGTTGAAATTATGCGAAATATTACAGCCGTCATGATCATCTTGGTATGAAATTATGTGAATGAAAAATATACAAATCTTTAATGCAAGCAAGTACTACCAAAGGAAAAATAATGTTTGAAGAGAATATATAATTCATTAAGATCACACACACACACACACACACGCACACACATAGACACACACACAGACACACAAACTCAAATACATATACATGTGCGTAAACATCTATATATACATATATATGTTTCCTTGTATATGTACATATGTATCTGTATGGAAACATAAATTATATAAATATATAAAGAAGGAGATACAAATATATATATAAAACAAAAACAACAACAATAAACAATCCTAAATAAAAAAAATATAAGAAATAGCCACGTACCTGGCGGCCATGTGTGAAAATCAGGCAAAGTTATCCCGCCAAAAATTCCATATGCATCGCTATCATATCATCAGTGATTTAATGATTTTTCAGCCGAGTTGTCTTCATTTGGTATTCAGACTAAGCAAGGTGGATTTATTCATAAGCCTTAAGTGCTCCTTGTCAGTCCTTAGAGGGATGTGAAGGAGATGATACGTTCAGAAAGGGGAGGTCGAAGGTCTGCGCATGCGCCGAGATCGTGAACAAAGACGCAGCGACAACCCGACTGCGCACGTGGAGAAAATACCTGGATAAGGTGGGTATTTTTTCCTTTCTTTTTTTGACGATTTTTTTTCCTTTTTTTTCTCTCTTCTCTCTTTTTTTGAAGTGGAATATGGTCTGTTAAGAAGGTGTGGAAATGGGGTGAGTATGTGCGTCTTTTTTCGTTTATTGGTATTCCATTTTTTTGTCTTTCTGATCTCTCTGTATATATCTATCTACTTATCTATTTTTATTTATCTGTTTATCTATTTCTATTTGTATACTTATCTATCTGTATTTAACTCTATATACCTATCTCTATCGCTCTATCTCCTCTTCATCTTTCTCTCCCTCTATCTACTTGTCTATCTATCTAATATTATTTCCATCTCTTTCTTCCTTCCTCTCTCTCTCTCCCTCTCTCTCTCTCTCTCGATATACATGCACTACTATGTCTTATGTATAGCTTTGCCCTAGCTTATTGATTGACAGGGTCACAGTAATATCTGTTTTACCAACAATGTATGTCTCAGAAACTAATATGAACTGTACAAATCATTTAGGCATAGTTCCTATGCCTATTCATGTGTATACAATGTATATAGTATGAATAAACATATCAAAATCAAAATCTCTCTTTCTCTCTCTCTTTCTCTCTCTCTCTCTCCATTCCGCTGTTCCTTTCATCCAAATCATGTATTTCTCATCCACGAATATATCTGACACATTTACATTGGGATGAATGACAATTTTTTGGACACTTTACCCGTTGTCTTTTTACATCCCACCATCCTTCTTTGCCCACCCTCCCGCTCCCTATCCTTTCCTCCTCCTTCCTTCCCTCCCTCCCCCTCCCTTCCCCCCCCCCCCCCCCTAAAAACCACTTATCCCTCACCATCTGCACCGAAAAACCCACGAAGACATCCAACACACTTAGCCCGAGATCAATGACTACTTCCCAGACACTTCCCCAAAAGCGCTCCCGCCATTTGCTGACTCACGTTATAATTCTATTTACAGATTTCACGCCTGAGACCTTATAAGATCCGACTACCTGTTGGGACTTAATGCACAGGGAGTAGGAGAGAGAGGGCGGGGAGGTGGGGGGAGAAAGAGAACACTCAGATAGAGAGAGAGAGAGAGAAAGAGAGAGAGAGAGAGAGAGAGAGAGCAAGAGCAAGAAAAGTGGTTTCCTTGCATGCTCTGAAAGTGGCTCTAACATGCATTCGGGTAACGTGCATTTGTAAAGCATAAGATAATCGCATATATTGGTGTCGAGCGGATGTGAGAGGGAGTGTGCGTTCGCGTGTGTATTAGGCCCGACAGCTTCGATTTTGAGATAATGCGGAAGAAAAGAGGCGTTTTGAGAGGGAGGGAGGGAGAGAAAGAGAGAGGGAGAGGGAGAGGGAGAGATGGTAAGGGAGATGCGAGAGGAAGGGAGAGAGAGGAACAATAAGAAATAAGGTGGTAGAGAGAGGAGAGAGAGGGAGGGAGAGAGAGAGAGGGAGAGAGAGGGAGGGAGAGAGAGAGAGAGAGGGAGGGAGAGGGAGAGAGAGATGGTAAGGAGATGCGGAGAGGAAGGGGAGAGGGAGAGAAACAATAAGAAGAAGGTGGGTTAGAGAGAGAGAGAGAGAGAGAGAGAGGAACAATTTGGAAAACGGAGGAAGAGAGAGAGTGCGAGAGGGAGGGAGAAAGAAAGAGAGAGAGAAGTAAAACGAGAAAGAGAAAATGATTGAAAGAAAGAGAGAAAAAAGATAATTTTGAAAATTTCGGTTAAAAACCAATAATGAACTTATCAGAACACCCCCCCCAAAAAAAAAAAAAAAAAAAAAAAAAAAAAAAAAAAAAAAAATATATATATATATATATATATATAAATATATATATATATATATATATATATATATATATATATATATATATATATATTATATATATATTGCATTACCGAAAAGGTTCCCGTAACAAATACTCTGAGAAGCTCTTCCTTTTAACATAAATTATTACAATCAAACTTACTTATCACACGGACAAAGAAAATTACAAAGCAGGAAGAGAAATAATAATGTAGAATAATTGATTATAAGTTTTCTTTCTCTTGCTATAATTGTCGAAGTGAGTATTATCAGTAACAGTATTGCAAAATGATGAATACTCTCATTGCTGCAATTTGCATCTATTACAGCAAAGGCAATGGTATTATAGAAATGATAATATAATCTAATTCAATTCCTCAATTTGTCTGCTCCGGAAGCAAATTTCTCGTATCAAAGATTAGATATCTATATTTCATCAGTATCAAAGAGTTTTTATGGATATGTTGGTGTATATGACGATGGTGATGATGAGAGATATATTATATGTTGTTATAACTAGCTTTCGTCAGTGTGATAGTGGTTTTAAGGTGTATATATAAGGTTAACTTCCTTGACCTCCGTGTTCGTTTGGTTGGCCATGGCTTCCATCACGCTAACAATCCTATCCAATTTTCCTTTCGTTCTAATTCTTTTATTAACAGGTGGTTCGCGTCAAGTAAATGCTTCTGTGACCAATCGTCTTTCATGCTTGGATTTTCGATAGAGTTAAGGCGGGCTATTTTTGTTTGAGTCAAAAAAGAAAAGAAGAAAAATACCACGTGTACGAATTATACCTCGAGATTCGAACGCGAAATGGAGGAAGTCGAAATGAAGCGAATCGAATGCGTGTTTCGAATTGTGTTCAACAGGTGGAAGTTGAATAAATTTAGGAACGAAATGACATATAAAGATACGAATTATTATATGATTTAAGCACCATCAACTTGTATAATGAATGCGCTGAGAAGGAAGGGAAACTAGACCAAAATTTACACGAAAGCAATCTATTAATGTAAATATATTCTCGTAGAAAACGGGATGTTTGCCGCAGCCGGAAAGAGAAATATATAAAAAAGGAACAGAGTAATTTTGTCTTGCATACATACATAGATATATAAAAACACAGTAACAACGTTGCTTCATCTTATTAAGTATCGTCTCACAATTTACGAAATTTTGTATATGGAAATGCTGAAATTCTTAAAATAAGTTATTTCCCGTCGTAGTTTACGAGACAAAACTATCAAGAACACTGTGCTGACATGTTCACTTAGGAAACATTGGCAATGTGGCAGGGAATATGGATGTGGATATATGTATTATTAGGGAATGGAAATGTTTTTTCATGATCGTGGCGTTTCTTACAAATTTTGAGTAAAATAAGAATATTTGGGACGCATGAATCATGTGTATGTGAGCGTGTTTATACATATATAGGGATATATACGTGCACACACACACACACACACACACACTCACACACACACACACACACACACACACACACACACACACACATATCTATATATATGTATATAGATAATTAGATAGATAGATAGATAGATATGTGTGTGTGTGAGTGTGTCCCTATATATGTATAGACACGCTCACCAACACATGATTCATGTGTTTGTATGTATACATAATGATATATGATTTATATATATACACATACAGAAATCAGCACATACACAGCACGCACAATCACGCCAATGTATCTCACCCAAATGTATCCCAATACATAAAAGAACAGCAACCGCCAATTTCATCATCAGTCCCCCCCCCCAGTCCCCCCCTTTTGATCAAACCAAGCCCCATTAACCACGTAAAGTGACCTGGTTTGACCTTTCATATACTTAGCGTACTCAGGGCAACAGACTTGCGATTGTG
>BOPN01002746.1:60000-62500 GCA_017312705.2 Penaeus japonicus | reverse complement strand
GAGATTGGAATAATCTTTGATGAGATTGGAATAATCTTTCACACACACACACATCCAAGTTCACACACACACACACACACACACACACCACACACACACACACACACACACACACACACACACATCCAAGTATACACACACGAACACACACATCCAAATACACACACATGCACACACACACACATCCAAGTACAGACCAGAGCGAGATTACACTAATTTCAAAATGAGAAAGACAAGGTACGTCACCACACCTCTGGTAATAACACAAGCTACTGGTTTTTCCTGCAAGACGCTGTCGGAATGCGAGGAGAAGATATTAAAACGTCTTAATCAAGTACGCATTGTTTCTTTTTTTTTCGTTTTTTTTTTTTTTTGGGGGGGGGGTGGGGAGGGGAGGAGGAGGATGAATGTCTGTATTTTATTAGTTTTTTTTTTCTTTCTTTCTTTTTTTTATTTTTTTTCTTTTTTTCTTTTTTTTCTCTCTGTCCTTTTATTCCCTTTCATTCTATTTTCACTTCTCTTTTATTTCCTTTCATTATCTTTCCATTTATCCCCCTTTCATTCCTTTCTCTCTTTTCAATAAGGCTAAAAAAAATGGTCGTGTTTTTTTTCCCTCGCGGTTGAGTCAGCCTTTCGAACAAACTAGGGTTTGTTTTAAACTATTATCGTAATTACGGGATGAGTTTCGGACAATGGCAGAATCATCAGGCCGGAGGTAAGATGGTGGTCAGGGAGAGAGGGAGGGAGGGAAGGAGGTTGAGGGTGTGGGGGGGGAGGAAGGGTAGGGGGGGAGGGAAAGGGGGAGGGGGAGGGAGGGAGGGAGGGAAGGAGGGAAGGAGAGGGTGTGGGGGGAGGGAGGGAGAGGGTGTGGGGGGAGGACGAAGAGAGGGAGGGGAGGTTGAGGGTGTGGGGGGAGGGAAGGAGAGAAAAGGGAGAAGGGGGACGGAGGGAGAGAGAGAGTTAGGGAAGAAAGGAGGGAAAGGGGGAGGGAGGGAGGGAGGGGGGGGGGAGAGAGAGAGATACAGAGGCCTCAAAGAGAGGCAGATAAAGAGAGAGAGAAATAGAGAGACATACATAAATAGAAAGAAATTAATAATGCTAAAAAAGAAAAGAAACAGAACCAGAAGAAATATAAAAAACGGATTTTTTTTTTCTTTTCTCTCGACTTCATTGCCAAACATGCGAAAAAAGGCACACTGCACATGTAATCATTTCAGCTAACGCTATCACTTGCCTTTCCCCTTAATCGATCATTTAATTACTCAATCGTGATCTATCGTCAATCGGATAACCAAAAGACCACTTATTGCCAACTCAACATCGAACCACTTAACGAGCACTTAATAAGAGTATCGCTCGCCTCGTTCTGGCAACACTGTCGAGCTCGCAGTCTGTCTAGCTCCTCGTGATGACAGCCATTAAGGGTCAAAATCACGGTAATTACAAGCGGTTCTTCTGCTTTATGTCTCTGAGGCTGTGATTGCCGGGTGTCGCTATTCGTTTGAATTATCTCTGGTATTTTTTTTTTCTTTTTTTTTTCTTTTTTGAGATTCAATATTTTCCACTCTGGTTTCGTGTGTGTGTTTGTCTTGAAATGTATGTAATTGTTGACACTGGTTGTTGACCTTTCTTGTGCAATTGCAGAAGGTCACCTGAATCGTTTTGTCCCTTGCATGATTATTTATATGATGGTTATTTTTTATTTCTTATTTTATTTTTCATCTTTTGTGTGTTTTCTGTTGTGGTGTTTGTGTAACTGATTTTATTTATTGTATTTATCCCTATTTTTTATCTTGTATATATAATTCTATTTGTTTCAATGTTTTTTCCCAGTTTTTATCATATGGACTTTTAAATTCTTTGTCCTTGTTTTTATCATAAATTTAGTTTAATTTATCAAACGTTTTTAAGCCAATTTTTAATATTTTTCTTCTGTTTTTATCATTTCATTTTTCTAAACACACATATATATAAATATAAATATATATATATATAATATATATATATATATTATATATACATGAATATATATATATATATATATATATATATATATATATATATATATATATATATATATATATATGTGTATATATATGTGTGTGTGTGTGTGTGTGTGTGTGTGTGTGTGTGTGTGTGTGTGTGTGTGTGTGTGTGTGTGTGTGTATGTGTGTTTATTCCCGTTTTTCTTTCGTCTTCATTTGCTATGTAATTGTTTGGTCACGAAGGAATTAAGATAACACGAATAGAGGAATATAAGTAGGAGAAATATATGCTTAAAGAAAGTGTGACAAATGAAGGTTTCTTTTTTTCCTCTTCTTCTTTTGGTAAATCTTTTAACCTATTGTTTTTCTTCTTCTTCTTCTTCTTCTTCTTCAAGAAATAGTCAACTATGAAAATTATCCTGATAAAAATAGTGATCATCATCATCACTGTTATCATGATTGTCATTAACAATATTAATATCATTATTGATATTATCATCATCACCCTTATTATC
>BOPN01002746.1:42500-45000 GCA_017312705.2 Penaeus japonicus | reverse complement strand
TCTACCGACTGTTTTTTTTTTTTTTTTTTTTTTTTTTTTTTTTTTTTCTTCCCTGTATGTATGTATTTACATGTAAACACATACATATATGCTCACCCTTCCCAACACCTCTCATCTCCCATCCCCCTCCCCTCCCCCCTAATTTACCCTTGTCTCTTCTCCCCTCTCTCTCCCGTCCCAGTCACCCCTTCTCCCCCTTCTGATTTAACCCTCTCTCCTCTTCCCTCTTTCTCTTATCCAAATCTCCCCTCCTCCCCTTCCCAATTCACCTCTCCCTCCCTCACCCCCTCACCCCTTCTACCCTCTCACCCCTCTCCCTGTCTCCCCTCTTCTCCCCTCTCCCCCCTCTGCCCGTCTCTCCTCTTCTCCCCTCTCCCCCCTTCTTCCCGTCTCTCCTTTTCTCCCGTCTCTCTCTCCTCTGCCCGTCTCTCCTCTTCTCCCCTCTCCCCCCTCTTCCCGTCTCTCCTTTTCTCCCGTCTCTCCCTCCTCTGCCCGTCTCTCATCTTCTCCCCTCTCCCCCCTCTTCCCGTCTCTCCTCTTCTCCCCCCTCCCCGTCTTTCCTTTTCTCCCTTTTCCCCCTCTTCCCGTCTCTCCTCTTCTCCCCTCTCCCCTCCTCTTCCCCTCCTCCTCCCCTCTCCCCCTCTGCCCGTCTCTCCTCTTATCTCCTCTCCCCCATCTCCCCGTCTCTCCTCTTCTCCCCTCTCCCCCTTCTTCCCGTCTCTCCTTTTCTCCCCTCTCCCCCTCTTCCCGTCTCCCCTCCCCTCCTCCTCCCCTCCTCCCCTCCTCCTTTTCCCCTCCTCTTACCCTCCTCCTCCCCTCCTCCTCCCCTCCATCTCCCCTCCTCCCCCCTACCTCCCCTCCTCCTCCTCCCCACCTCCTCCCCTCTACCCCCACCATCCCGCCAGCTTCCCACACCGGATCATAAACCAAAGATCAGCAGTTCTCTATTCTCCGTGTTAACTTTTGATGGTTCCGACGTCTTTCTTTTTTTTTTTTTTTTTTTTTTTTTTTTTTTTTTTTTTTTTTTTGCCATCTTACCTTGTTTATGTGGCAGTTGGATGTGTGTGTTTTCGGGGGGTGGGGAGAAGGAGGAGAGGGGAGGAAGAGGGATGAGGAGGGGAGAGAGGAAAAGAGGAGAGGGAAGGAGAGGAGAGGAGATGGGAGGGAGGGCCTGGAGGAGATAAGAGAGGGGAGGTAGGAGGATAAGGGGAGAGGGGGAGTGTAGAAGATGAGTGGGAGAGAGGGGGAAAGGAGGAGGAGGAAGGGAAAGGGGGAGGAGAGATGGGGGAGAGTAAGAGAGGGGAAGGGGGTGGGGGAGAGGGAGAGAGGGGAGAGGGAGGGAGGGAGGGAGGGGAGGAGGGAGAGGGAGAAGGAGAGGGAGAGGGATGGGGAGCGGGAAGGGTAAGGGGAAGGAGAAAGGGAGGGAGATAGGGGAGAGTGAGAGAGGGGGAAAGGGGTGAGGGAGAGGGATATGAAGGGGAGAAGAATAAGAGAGGGAGAGTAGAGGAAGAGAGAGGGATAGGAGAGAAAGGCGGGGGGAGAGGCCAGAGGATAGACGAGGGCAGGGGTATCGCCATCGTTGTGGGAAGGGGGCGGGGGAAGGGGAAGGGAAGAAAGGGGGGACCTGAAAAGAGTCAGCTTGGAGGCGAAGGCGAATAGGAGGACGGGGAAGAAGAAGAAGCGAAGAGGGCGACGAGGAATAAGGAAGAGAAGAGAAAAAAGGAGGAGGAGAGAGAGAGAGAGAGAGAGAGAGAGAGAGAGAGAGAGAGAGAGAGAGAGAGAGAGAGATGGACGGATGGTTGGTTGGGTGGATGAATAGATGGAGAGAGAGAGAGAGAGAGAGAGAGAGAGAGAGAGAGAGAGAGAGAGAGAGAGAGAGAGAGAGAGAGAGAGAGAGAGAGAGAGAGAGAGAGAGAGAGAGAGAGAGAGAGAGAGAGAGAGAGAGAGAGAGAGATGGACGGACGGATGGATGGATGGATGGAGATGGAAGGATGGATAAAGGGAGAGAGAGAGAGAGAGAGAGAGAGAGAGAGAGAGAGAGAGAGAGAGAGAGAGAGAGAGAGAGAGAGAGAGAGAGAGAGAGAGAGAGAGAGAGAGAGAAAGTGAGATAGATAGATAGATAGGTAGATAAATAGATAGAAAGATAGATAGGTAGGTAGGAAGGCAGGTAGATAGATAGATAAAGAGACAGACCGAGAACGAGACCGAGAGAAAGGGATGTGGAGAGAGAGAGAGAGAGAGAGAGAGAGAGAGAGAGAGAGAGAGAGAGAGAGAGAGAGAGAGAGAGAGAGAGAGAGAGAGAGAGAGAGAGAGAGAGAGAGAGAGAGAGAGAGAGAGAGAGAGAGAGAGAGAGAGAGAGAGAGAGAGAGAGAGATGGAGAGAGAGAGAGAGAGAGAGAGAGAGAGAGAGAGAGAGAGAGAGAGATGGAGAGAGAGAGAGAGAGAGAGAGAGAGAGAGAGAGAGAGAGAGAGAGAGAGAGAGAGAGAGAGAGAGAGAGAGA
>BOPN01002746.1:30000-32500 GCA_017312705.2 Penaeus japonicus | reverse complement strand
CGCCACGGGCAGGCTCTTCGCGCGTTGCCAAACACTTCCAGAAGCGTGTCCCAAAACGGCTTAAAATCCTTTATTTCTATCCCTCTCCCGCTTCGAGGAATGGTTTAGAAATATAGTTCAGCCTTTCACCAAGGGATTAGAAATTTATTTTAGCAAAAAGGGACGGTCTTTATACTTAAAAGGCACGGAGAGGAAAGTGAACGTTGGCACCCCCTTCTCATCACAGAAAACCACGGGACGCAAAGTCATTAAGGCGGGTCACGTGATCAAAGATGGCGTCCGCCTTCGCGCGCTCCGGAGCCGAAAATCCGTCCTTATTCTCCCACGGCGGATGGGCCGAGACCTTCACCGGCGGGAGGCTGTGGCTTGAGTCGGGATGTGCAACCGGCGGAGGTTTAACAGCAAATGCGAGACTTACGGGCGAAGGTGATGAGAGAAAACAAGGAGATTCTTCTACGCGTCTTCCTTCTATGGCTGCCTCGCCATCAGTTTCGTCCTATTAACCATGCGCCATCGCCTGGGCCACTGCAATTTGCATAATTCATGGAGACCATTTCAATTTGAAAAATCTCTCTCTCTCTCTCTCTCTCTCTCTCTCTCTCTCTCTCTCTCTCTCTCTCTCTCTCTCTCTCTCTCTCTCTCTCTCTCTCTCTCTCTCTCTCTCTCTCTCTCTCTCTCTCTCTCTCTCTCTCTCTCTCTCTCTCTCTCTCTCTCTCTCTCTCTCAGTCTCTATCTCCATCCTTCGCTATCTCCCTCCCATTTTCATTCTCTTTCTCATTTCCCTCCATCGGATCCTTCCTTCTATGTCTTCAACTCTTTCTCCTTCTCCCTCTATCGCTAACTCTCCCACCCACTCTCTTTCTCTATTTCAATCTCTCTATATCTCTCTTCCTGCTTCTCTCCCCCTCTCTCTCTATATATATCTTTTTCTCTTCCTCTCTCTCTTTCCCTCTCCCTCTCTCTCTCTCCCTCCCTCTCTCTCTCTCTCTCTCTCTCTCTCTCTCTCTCTCTCTCTCTCTCTCTCTCTCTCTCTCTCTCTCTCTCTCTCCCCCCCCCTCTCCCTCCCCCTCCCTCCCCCTCCCCCCCCTCCCCCTCTCTCTCTCTCTCCCTCCCTCTCCCTCTCTCTCTCTCTCTCTCTCTCTCTCCCCTTCTCTCTCTCTCTCTCTCTCTATCTCTATCTATATATATATATATATATTTCTATCTCTTTCTCTTTCTCCTTTTCTCTCTCTCCTTCTCCCTATTTCTCTCTCTCTCTCCTTCTCCTCATTTCTCTCTCTCTGTCTTCCTCCCTCTCTGTCTGCCTGTCTGTTTCTTCCTTCCATATTCTTAAGGTCTGCAAGTACAATCATTGAGGTTATTTGCATTCTCGCTAATAAGGATATCAAACGTAATTAATCTTCTTATGCTAAACAAGTATTGATTATTATGAGGCATGCACTTGCATTCTTATATAGATTTGGACATTTTTAGGCATGGAATTGTCACCAAACACTCATTATGATGATATAACGAGATCTAAGGAAAGAACTCGAAAATCCCTCTTTATATATCTCCAACTCTTTTATTAGACTTTTTTCACTTTTATCTGAACAAGTATTAGTTATTATGGTTATCCAAGCATTCGAAAATAACATTATCTGCAATTCCCTTTTACGTATATGCTTCGTCGGCAGGAAATCAGCAGTAAAATTTCTATACATCCATATATTTTCTCAACCTGAAATCAAGTTTATGTCATATGTATGTATTCTACTTAATTTAAGAATAAATGTTATTAAATGTTTATAAGTAGACTAATAATGCAATATATATAAACAAATTACTATATTAAAGAGAATTTATGTAATCATTCATCGCTGTAATCAATCATCTATAAGTTATTTTGAATATTTTTATTGTGCAAAAGATAATTATTATTATTATTATCATTATAATTATTTATTTATTCTATTATTTGCTTTATTTTTTATTTCTTATTTTTTTTCTTTTTTTTTTTCTTTAATCTGATAAGCTGGCAATTATGATTATCTTTCTGGTGTTGTGTTGGTAAGTGTTAATGACCTTGTGTGCGTGGGTTTTTGTTTGTTTGTTTGAGTGGGGGAGGGGGAGGGTTGCCTGTTTGTTTATGTGGAGGTATTGCCTGTTTGTTTGTGTGTGGGGAATTTGGTGTTTGTATGTTTGTTTGTGAATACACTAACATCGCCATTGTCAATATAAACACGAGCATTTAACGCATTACTTACAAAGCCGAGAACAACAGACAGACACACACCAGCAACACCAACTATCACCAACACACAAACACACATCACCACAAACATCAACATTACCAAACAAACAAACACGACCTCCCTAACAACAAACAACACACAAACACATCATCATAACCCCCAACAACAAACAAACAAACCTAGAACACACCCACACAAACACATACACACACACACACAAACACCCCCCCCAACCCCCCTACCCCCCTCTCCCCACCCCCCATCCC
>BOPN01002746.1:7500-12500 GCA_017312705.2 Penaeus japonicus | reverse complement strand
TGATATGGTTTAGTTAAATAAACATAATATATAATTCGATTGAAATTAGTTATTATACACATATTGACACAGGTAAAATTACAAAATATATGATTTATGGTTGCTGATTACATTTTCCAAATAATTTTTAAGAGTTAGAATATCTTGATATTAAGTAAAACTTAAGAGCTATCTTAAAGCTTGGCAGAGTTTGTTTTTGTCTAATATGGTCTGGGAGGCTGTTCCATACCTTAACACCATGATAATTAATGAAAGTTTTGGACTGATCAGATCTGCATAATGGATATTTTAGTAGAGTATCGTTTCTCAATTCACATATCGAGTTCGATCTATGAGTGAACATATCATTTTGCAAGAGGTTGACGGATTTAAAAGTAAATATTGCAGAACAGTAGTCGTTGATTTCTTTAAACTTAAGCAATTTTTGGTTGAAACACGTATCATTTGTATGGTCATACTTTCTTAGGAATGCTATATTTCGAATTATTTTTTTCTGGGTAATGACAAGGGACTTCGTGCGATTGGCTGGAACAGCTCCCCAGGCTACGTGGCAGTATATTAGCTGGGGAAATATTAAGGAATAATATATTTGTTTTAATGCGTGAGTTGTGAGGGTATTACGAACATGGTAAATCATTCCACAGTGTTTACTTAATTTGTTTTGGAGTTCGTAAATATGATCATACCATAATAATCTATAATCAATTATGACACCAAAAAATTTGTCTTTGTTTCTTGCTTAACAATTTTGTTATTTATATTAAGTGATGGAATATTATCAGGGATGTTTTTGTTCCTATGAAATATGATGTAGTGAGTTTTTTCAAGGTTGAGAGTGAGTTTGTTGCTTAAAATCCATTTATTGACTTGTTTAAGTTCTTCATTGACACTACTAATTAGATCATGAATATTTGGTCCACTTAGTATCAGGTTGCTATCATCCGCAAATAGCGTGAATTTTAGAGTGTTACTACAATTGATAAAGTCATTTATGAAAAGTAGAAAAAGATAAGGGCCTAAAATTGACCCTTGTGGTACACCATGTTTGACTGTGAGTGTGTGAGATTTATGTTTATTATAATAGACAAATTGTGATCTATTGCTAAGGTATGTTTTAAACCATTTATTTGCCATTCCTCTAATTCCATAAGTGTCTAATTTATCCAAGAGGATGTTGTGGTCGACAGTGTCGAATGCTTTGCTGAAATCTAAAAAAACTGCAATGGAATACTGATTGTCATCAAAAGCCCTTAGGATGCGCTCAGTGAAGGAAATGAGTGCTGTTTCTGTGGACTTTCCCTTCGAGAAGCCGAACTGGGAGTCATTTATGATGTTATTGTCACCGCAAAAACTGTTTAATCTTGTAAAAGCAAGTTTCTCTAGAATTTTGCTGAATCCAGAGAGGAGGGAAATAGGTCGATAATTAGAGATCTTGCTTTTGTCACCTGATTTGAAAATTGGAATGACTTTAGCCATTTTCATTTTGTCGGGGAAAATTCCTTCTCGAAATGAAGCATTGAAAATGTCAACCATTACAGGAGCAATTGCATGAGATACTTTTTTTATTAGCATCATCGGTATGCCATCAGGTCCTGGTGAGCATTCTTTCATTGATTTAACAGCATTGATAAATTCTGATTCACAGATTGGCGCCATTGCCATGCTGTTTCTTTGGTGACCATGTAAGAAACGTTTAAATTCATTATCATCAGCAGTTGGATTATTAGCAAGTCGTTTTGTTGCATTATCAAAGTGGTTATTGAACGCTTTTGAAATTTCTGCAGCGTCATTGGTTAACCTACTGTTTAGATTAAAATTGTTTATATTGTTTTCTTGGATATTTCTATTCAAGATAGATCTGATGATATCCCAAGTTTTTTTAGAGTTGCTCGAGTACTGGTTAAGTTTTTGTTTATAATAGACGGATTTTGCGACCTTGATGGCATGAGATACTTGGTTGCGGATATTCCTGAATGCATCTCCATAAGTGAGAGGATATTTGGAAAATTTTCTCTGCAGTTGGTGTTTTTCTTTAATTAAAACTTTGATGTCAGGAGTGATATAGGGCTTATTAATGGATTTGGTCTTAACCATTTTAGTTTTAGTGGGGAAAAATTTGTTAAAAGATGCTATGAATATTGTGATGAAATTTTCATACTTCACATTAGCATTATTCCCGACGTGAACAAGATCCCAGTTGACTGAGCTTAAGTGATTTAAAAATAATTTATATTCATATCAGAGTAATCATGATATTGAATTTCAATCTTTTTACTTGTTGATTTCTTTGAATCGTATAAAAATCTGGCGTACACAGGGAAATGATCTGATATGTATGAATATATAATGGAGGACTCAGTTAGATTTGATATGTCATTTGTCCAAATGTGATCTATCAATGTAGCTGATGCACGATGCACTCGGGTCGGCTTTGTTATACAATTGTAAAACATGTTTTCATGAAATAGATTCTCAAGTTCTCTTACATTTGGGTTTTGTCTACTTAAAAGATTTATATTAAAATCACCGGTAATATAACACCTTTTGTTTTCTCTGCTAATAATTCCTAATATATTATATAATTTCTCTATAAATGTGGTAAATGAGGTCTTTGGTCGGAAATATATTATCCCAATAATCACTCTGTTTGTATTTTGATGAATTTCAACAAACAGCGATTCTATCATTGGTTCTTTTAATGTTAAATCATCTCTTGCAAAAAGAGGTGACATGAGTTTTGGCAAATATGGCAGTGCCTCCACTTACGCGTGTTACATTATTGGTATGCTTGGTGTAATTTGGGATGTTGTAAAGATGTTGGATATCATCAGTTAATTTCGTTTCGCATAAGCAGATAGCATCTAAATTAAATTTAAATGGTGCAATGCATTCCGTCAGAAATTCATCAAAATGTTCTGGTAGACTATGGATATTATAGGCTAGGACTGAATACAAAGGCTGTTGGTTTGACTCGTGATTGAGAGATTCAGGAAAAACATATTTACAATTCTGAAAGTTAAGTACACTTAGAAAATCATTTTGAGATACTGAGTCATCATGACTGCCTTTGTTTTCATTACAGTTTTCAAGGTTCATGTTATCAAGTACATTGAAAGGAATGGTAGAGTTAAGAGAGGTAGTATTGAAGATGGCATTATATAACTCATCGTCATTTACATTAGAAAATGGAAAAATATTGTGGTAGAACATAATTCAGATGATCTTTATCTATTGTAAGAAAACAAGTAATTCATGAGAGCATTAACATGCCTGGTAATAGGAGGGAGGCTTCCTTGGGCGCGTTCCTTGTACGTCGGGGTTTGAAAGGCAGGCTGATGAATGTCCGTTAGCAGAACTCATAGTGTCAGGAGGTACTTGCGAGGTCAAGGGGCCTGGCGCTGCGAGTGATGTTCTGGGGGTTGGGGACATTACTGGAAATTCGCCGAAAGAATTTACTTCGGGATATCTTCTCGGTGGTGGAGTAGCAGGTTCGTCCCGAGGTGAAGTGGTGGTGGGTTGAGCATTTTGCGGATATTGCTTCAGTGGTCGTCCGGGAGGGGTCGGTTCTTTCACTACCAGAGTCCTGTAGTTGAAGAATGCACGTTTTCCTTGTTTACGTGCTTCCTTTAAGGCGTCTAGTTGCTGGCGTCTTATTTCCATCGTTCCTGGGCACAAGTCCTCGTTGACGTAGATATTGGTGCCGGTTAAGTTACGCCGTTGCTGGAATACAGCTTCACGATCTTGGTATCGCGAGAACTTGACTACAATATCTCGTGGTTTGTAGTAGTTCTGTTTGCCAACTCGGTGCGCTCGTTCGAGGTCGGGTGAGATGTTGAAGCGATCTCGTAGGAGCTGTGTCACCTTCCTTTGGGATTGTTCCCAAGTCTCATTTGGTGTTTCCGAAATGCCACTGATTCGCAAGTTGTTACGTCGGCTCTGGTCTTCGATGTAGTCTGCACGGTCGGTCATCTTGGAGTTTTCTTGTTTAAGTAGATTTAAATTTCTAGACATAGAAGATAAATCTGATTGCAGTGATGTATTTTTATTTGAGACATCAGAAAATTTTTGCTTCATGTCAGTGAGTTCATTTTGAGTAAACTCAAGGCTGGTAATGATGTCGGCCATTTTGGTGTTAATTTCTTTTAATTCCCTCTCATGTGCACTCCTCATATTGTTTAAGGCGTCATTAAAGAATTTCTTTTGAGCTTCAAGTTGCGCGTTCATTTCCTGGCGCGTCAGGGTGGTGGGTGAGGCGCGCTGGGCGCCTGGATTGGCGGGCCGCATTGTTCTGGGTCACGTGACTTGCGTTCGCGGGCAAGCTAGGTGCGCTGGGCAAGCTGGGTCAGCCTCAGGCTACTACAGGTCTCACTGCGCATGCGCAAGATTTGAAAAAATTGGCGAGGTGGGCGGGGCGGTGAGCTTTCAATTTTCAACACCAGAATATGACAAAGTCCAACACTTTTACGATTTAAATTTCTGCTTTTCACAATCACTGTTAACTTACAGTGGTCTCTAGTGATTCTGGTGTGTCTGTAGGCCGTATATCCAACAAAAGCACAAGATAATGAGGAGCTACTCTCTGACGTGCGCGTACGCACAGAGAAGGGAGAGGGGAAAGGGAGGCGAGAGAGAGGCGAGAGGGAGGCGAGAGGGAGGCGAAAGGGAGGCGAGAGGGAGGCGAAAGGGAGGCAAGAGGAAGGCGAAAGGGAGGCGAAAGGGAGACGAAAGGGAGGCGAAAGGGAGGCGAAAGGGAGGCGAAAGGGAGGCCAAAGGGAGGCCAAAGGGAGGCGAAAGGGAGGCGAAAGGGAGGCGAAAGGGAGGCCAAAGGGAGGCGAGAGGGAGGCGAAAGGGAGGCGAAAGGGAGGCGAGAGGGAGGCGAAAGGGAGGCGAGAGGGAGGCCAAAGGGAGGCGAAAGGGAGGCGAAAGGGAGGCCAAAGGGAGGCCAAAGGGAGGCGAAAGGAAGGCGAAAGGGAGGCCAAAGGGAGGCCAAAGGGAGGCGA
>BOPN01002745.1:182500-185000 GCA_017312705.2 Penaeus japonicus | reverse complement strand
AGAAAACCAACATTAATGACGCTGTCAAAGTGTCTGTGACTCATTCCCTGAGTGTGAGAAAGGAGGGTCGGAGAGAAACTGAGAGGAAAGGGTTGGGGGAGAAATTGAGAGAGAGAGAGAGAGAGAGAGAGAGAGAGAGAGAGAGAGATGATAAATAGGATGATGGATACATAAAGATAGAGAGACGGATAGATAAATAGAAAAAGAAAGATATAGATAGAGAGAGAGAGAGAGAGAGAGAGAGAGAGAGAGAGGGAAAGAGAGACAGAGAGAGAGAGAGGTATATGTATATATATATATATATATATATATATATATATATATATATATATATATATATATATATATATATATATATATATAGAGAGAGAGAGAGAGAGAGAGAGAGAGAGAGAGAGAGAGAGAATGAGAGAGAGAGAGAGAGAGAGAGAATGGAGAGTACGGAGTATATCACGCCAACAGCGACATTGTTGTGAATGATATAAACTGTGGTACTCCCCCCCCCCCCCACCACACACACACATGATATAATGAAAACGACCATTTTTTACATCAATTGTGGGCACCCTGTGCGTTATGCATCTTCCAACTTCACAATTATATAGCATGATGCCTGCAGGCTTTCTTTCTCTCTCTTAATCTATTTATCTGTCTATTTATATATCTATCGCTTTCATTCCTTCCTCCTCTCCTCCCATTTTCTCTCATTTTCACCCTGCTTCCCCTCCATCTCTACCCACTCCCCCTCTCACTCTCTTTCTCCATCGATTTCTCTGCTTCTTTCTGTCCCCATTGCCATCTATCATACATTTCTGTGGCCCTTTACAGCTATGCAATACAATCAACCGAGTGCTCTTCGGCGGGAATAACCAGAGACCTTTCCTCATCCATCTGTCAATTCGTCAATAACGAACATCGACCTCAGACCACTCTCGTAACCACCAAAAATATGTTGAGGTGGTCAGGGTTTCAGAAAGGCAAATCTATAAAAGTTCGATCTGTTGTTTCATAAGAGGAGGGAGGTGCCCTGACTGCTCCTCTTGGATCGTTTAGAAGGAGAGACAGAGAAGAGGTGGAGGGATGATGAGGGGAAGTTTGTAATACATATTCTCCGTGGTGTGATATGGGTAACTTACAGGTAGTTATGAATCTCACGTGTATTAAAATTATGGTGGAGGTCTTACTGGGAAACGGTGAACTCTCTTGGCCTAAAGAGTGATCTGAGTTGGAGTATATTGAAAATCCATGAGCCAAGTAGTTTCAAGATTGCAGAAAGATATGTACGTGCCTCAGGAGCAGTTGTGTTAGTTGCGATGGGTGTGACATGGATTTGAGTCACCCATCTTGATAGTAGACTGGGGTTGATTCATCATCTTGTTGGTAGATTCCTGTTTTATTTTTCTTACAACGCTTTGGCACTAGTCTCTTCAGAGGCGTGGACTCGAATGCCACCGCTGCCACCACTGTACCCTCCTCGGTTTGATCAGAGCAACTTACAAATAACTGGATGGAGCAGGGAAATCAGATTTATGTGTTTACTTGGTGAAGGCAATTATTCTGCTTCTCACTAATGTAGATAATTACAGTGGAGATCTTGTTGGAAAATGGTGAAGCCACAGAAGGGACTTGGCAGAGGTCATGCAGCTTGAGGCCACATTCTTCTGGAAAGAAAAAGTGACAGTACGGTTACGGTAGTCACATACGAACTGATTCTCTTGGTTTACGGAGTGACCTCGAAGAAAATGATAAAGTCAATGTGATGAGCCAATAGATAAAGGAATAGATAGAGAAATAGATGGATATATATTGATAAAGACATACAGACAAAAGGAGATAGATCAACAGATGGACAGGGAAAATGAAAGAAAATACTTTTCCAAGAAAAATGAATACATATACGTAGATAACACACACACACACAAAAGAATTCAAGCCAAACAAACTGACCTTCCACTCACTCCTCCATCTCGCAAGTCAACAGTCCCTGAAATCTCTGCTCCTTCGAGATCCTACAGGTAAGGCCAAGAGCGGCGGAGGAGGAGGGGGGATGCATGGAAGAGGGGGAGGAGAGGGGGAGGGAGAGACACATCTTCTTCTTCTTAAGTTTGTATTTTATTCATTAAGAGGCCCAGTCGAGGAGAGATGAGGGGGAGAGGATACTTGGCCTGGAGAGTTTATTTACCTGGATCTTCTTGAAGGAGAGATAGCGAGTAGGGGTGGCCGGTGGTGGGGGATGGGTCATGAGGGGAAAGGGAGAGAAAGGGGACTTAGGGTGTAAGACTGTGTGGGAGGGGATATGGGAAAGGCGAGAAAATAGGGACTGAGAGAGAAAGAGAGGTACGAGAGACGCACAGTAGGAGATCGAAGGAGAAAAAGAGAGATGTGGGATTAGGAGAGAAAGGGAAAAAGTCTGGGAAAAGTGAAGTAGACAGCGAAACACGCAAGGAGCGAAAGAGAGAGAAAGACAGAGAAATGCACAGGCAGAATAAAGTGCCAATTG
>BOPN01002745.1:177500-180000 GCA_017312705.2 Penaeus japonicus | reverse complement strand
TATGATAATGATTATGATGATTTTATAGTAATAACAACAACAATGGTGTTAATGGCAATAATGATAATAATAATGATGATTATGACTATTATGATGATAATCATAATGATGATTATGACTATTATGATGATGATGATAATGATGATTATGACTATTAAGATGATAATGATAATAATGATGATTATGACTTTTATAATGATGATAATAATGATGATTATGACTATTATGATGATAATTATAATGATGATAGTAATCAGTGTGACAACAGTAATGATAATTATGATAAATGATGATGATAGTAATGAAGATGATAATGATAATAATATTAACAATGAGAGTAATAGAAAAACAATGATAATGACAACATATCCTAATAAAGAGATATAGAAAACGAACATGCAAAAAAGATAAATAAATAATAAAAGAGATAAAGAAGAGGAGAAACAAACAAACAAAAAAACGAAAGGGAAGAGGCAGATGGAAGCAGGAAAAACTGCAGACTTTTGCCAAGATTAAGAGTAAGAAGTTGTTGACTTATTTCGCCTTCCCACTTACTCCCCTCTTCCATCCCTCCCCCCAAATACTCCCCCACCCCCTCCCCCCCTTCTTTCACTGACACCGTCCCTTCTTTTCCTTACACTTTTTCTTCGCTTTCTTCCCTTCCTCCCTTCCCCCCCCCTTCCCTCTCCCACTACCCCCTTCTTTCCCTCACCCTTTCCCCAGCCTCTTCTCTCCCTCCCTCCTTCCCTCCCTCCACCCCTCCTCCTCCCTCCCTCTCTCCTTCTCCCTTCCACTACCCCTTTCTTTCCCTTACCCTTTCCCCAGCCTCTTCCCTCCCTCCCTTCCTTCTTTTACTTACTCTATATCCACTACTCCCTCCCTCTCCTCTCCCTCACTCTCTACTTTTCCTTAACCTTTCCCCTCCCATCCCCCCCCCCCCCCCCCCCCCCCCCCCCCCCCCCCCCCCCCCCCCCCCCCCCCCCCCCCCCCCCCCCCCCCCCCCCCCCCCCCCCCCCCCCCTTCCCCCACCCCCTTCTTCTTAACCCCCTCTCCCCTAATTCCGGATTTCTCTCCCCCCTCCTAAATTCCCGTTTCCTAAAGAACCTTAACCCCCCCCCCTTCCCCCCGCCCACCTTCCTCTCTTCCCCAAACCTCCCCCTTTCCCCGTCCACTCTCTCCCTCCTCCCTCTTCTTCCCCCAATTCCCCCCCATCTCGTCCACCCTTCCCCTTTTCATCTCTTTCCCCTTCCCCTCTTTCCCTACCCCCAACCCCTCTTCTCTCATCCCCTCTCCTTTTCCTCCTTTATTCCCGTGTTCCCATTTCCCTCCTCTGTACAATAAACAAAACGATTAAAATGGTTCGTGCTGTAGAGGTTACTTTCCTTTGAAACATTCTTCTCTCTCTCTCTCTCTCTCTCTCTCTCTCTCTCTCTCTCTCTCTCTCTCTGTCTATCTATCTATCTATCTATCTCCCTATCTATCTATGTATCTACTCCTACTCTGTCTGTCTCCCTTTCTCCCTTATTCACTTCCTTTTTATGTCATTTACTCTTGTCTCCTACTTCTATATCTACCATTTCCCCTTTCTCCCTCTTTCTCATAGACTAATTATCATCTTTGCCCTTTTGTCACTTTTCATCACTCTTTCCACCACGTCTAGATTCCACAACAGACAAGAAATGTGGAAAAGGGAGGGATAACAACAACAAAACGAAAAAAAAAGCGAAAGGGGAATTGAAGTAGGGTAAACCTAACCCCTCTATCCTCTCTCCCCTCTCCTCTCCATTTCTCCTCCCCTTTCCCCTCCCCCTCTTCCTTTTTCGTTGCCAGACCTGCAGTGATCGTTAAGTTTTTACTTTTCCTGTTTTTCTTTACCTTTGAGGCTATGGGGGAGGGAGGGGGTATAGGGGGAGAGGGGTTTGGGTAGGGGGAGAGGGGTCTGGGGTAGGGGGAGAAGGGTCTGAAGTAGGGGTATGGGAGTAAAGGGGGTTGGGGGAGAGGGGTCTGGGGTAGGGGTATGGGAGTAAAGGGGGTTGGGGGGAACAAAGGATAAGTTTGGGGGCATGGTATTCGTTACCTGTTTCGAAAGGGATTAGTATCTGTGTTCTGGCAAGTAGTGTGTGTGTGTGTGTGTCTGTTACCTTTTAATTACCTTTTTATTGTTTTAAGTATGTGTGAATGTTTCTGCATGTTTGGGATACCTATACTTGATAGTAGGAGTGTAGGAGTGTGTGTGTGTGTGTGTTTATTCGCGCGCGCGCGCGCGTGTGTGTGTGTGTGTGTTTATGTGTGTGTGTGTGTGTGTGTGTGTTTATGTGTGTGTGTGTGTGTGTGTTTATGTGTGTGTGTGTGTGTGTTTATGTATGTGTGTGTGTGTGTGTGTGTGTGTGTGTGTGTGTGTGTGTGTGTGTGTGTATGTGTGTGTGTGAGTGTGTAGGTGTTTGCATCTCTCTTTCTGTGCCTCTCTCGCTCCCTGTCCTTCCCTCTTGCATTGTCCCTC
>BOPN01002745.1:120000-122500 GCA_017312705.2 Penaeus japonicus | reverse complement strand
ACACACACACACACACACACACACACACACACACACACACACACACACACACACACACACACACACACACACACACACACACACACACACACACACACACACACGCACACACACACACACACACACACACACACACACACACATACACAAACACACGCGGAATAAACAAAAACTTTTCAGGAAATATTACATCAACAAAAAACGATATATACTTATTTAAGCAAAACAAAACTAATCAAGGAAAAAAGATATGTCACCATAATGAGAAACACAAGGAAAATCGTGGACATTATACTAGGAAAAGAGAATGATGTAGACGCCACGATTATAGACTTGTTACAGATCAGAAGGAAAGAATGAAATTTTAGACGATATAATGTAACCCACGGTCGGAGTCGATCCTGCGCGCAAAACAGATGTTATCATCATTATCATCATAATTACTAAAACTATCATTAGTAGTAGTAGTAGTAGTAGTAGTAGTAGTATATATGTATATATATATATATATATATATATATATATATATATATATATACACACACATCCAGGATCAGAGTCCCATATAGTCCCATGTGTATAGGTGTTGTGAAACGACCAGACTTACAAAAATGGTCTTTACTGAACCACTAGACACAAAAAACAGGTGTCACGGAACCATCAGACAAAACCAAACAGCATGGCCATTAGTTTAGAACAGCTAAAGTGTAGAAGCACCAATTAAGAACCATTCAGACAGAACAATTAAAACCAGCAGTCTAGAACCACCACGAACCAGCAGAACCAACCGAAATCGCCAGACTATAAATAGAGACAGAAGCGGTAGAACCAAACAGAAATATTATTACTGACAACTTCAAAATCCTAAGAACTGCGTAAGCCAAAATAATATGAACCAACCAATGCCTGGAACCGGTAGAACCGAAACAAAAAGTACCGTGACTTGTAATCGAGAACCATCATGAACCACCAAGAACCACATGCCAGACTGCATCGAATCAAGAAAGTGGAACCAAAACGAAAACCATACTAAGATAGCCCCCCCCCCCCCCCCCCGTAAAGAAACAGCTCCCCCCTCCTTCTCTCTCTTGTTTCTCCCCTTCCTTCCCTCTGCTCCATCTCCTTTCCCTCGCCCCCCACCCCACCCCCACCCCCTGCCATTTCGTATCTACCCCTCCCGATTCATTCCTTGTGGCCCTTTTCCCCCACCCCCTCCCCACCTTGCCTCTCCCTTTCTTCCCCTCTCTCCTTTTCCTTATTTCCCCTTCCCTTGCTCTTTCCCCTCCCCCTTCCCCTACTCCCCTTCCTCCACCTCTCCCTTCCCCTACATCTCCCCTCCCCTCCCCCTCCCCCCTCCCCCTCCTACCAAATCCCACTCCTCTTCCCCTTCCTTCCTTCCTTCCTTCCTTCCATACCCGCCCCTCCCCTCCCCCCATACCCTCCCTTCCTCGAAAAAAAACCCTCCATATCCCCATACCCTACACTCCCCCCTTGATAGAAAAAAAAATCCTTCCATCCTCTTTCCCTCCCCCCTCCCCCCTTCTACCCCCCAAAACCTTCCTCCTCTTTCCCTCCCCCCTCCCCCCTTCTACCCCCCTCTAAACCCCACACCCCCCATCTAACCCCCCACCCCCATCTAACCCCCCTCCAACCCCCATCTAAAACCCTCCCCTCCCCTCCCTCCCTCCCCACTCTCCCCTCCCCCCCTTACGAGTTACCACGAACGCCTTGCCTCCTGTGTTTACATCAAACCGGAAAGGAATTCGTTGACTCCTTCAAGGAAAAGAAAGCGACGGTAGGAAAATACGTCGTTTTAAACACGTTCTCTCGAAGGACGCCGCGACCCCTGGGACACGCGTATATGTTTATATATACTACGTATGACGTCATAGGATGATACATATAACGAGAAAGGAAGACAAATCATTCTCTCTCTCTCTCTCTCTCTCTGAAGAGTATGTTCATCGTAATTTTATTTGTTGTCGTTGTTAAGATTATTGGTGTTGTTATTGTTAGTATTATTAATATCATTGTCATTGTTGTCTTTATTATCATTGTTATTTGTTGCTATCTTTATTATCATTTTCCTTATCAATGTTATTATCATTAATTTTATAGTTTTTATTATTATAGTTGTTATCATTAATAGTATCATTGATTTTATTGGCATTATCATCATTTCTATTACTATCATAATTTTTATGATTACAATAATAATTATCATTATCATTGTCATTACTATTACTGTTTTGTCATTATTATTATTAGCATTACCATTATTATATTCATTAGCTGATTCATCCCAACATTGATTCCAATTCAGTCAAACTCTTAATTATCGTTGTCATCATCAATGACCATGCCATTATACTTACCAACAATTTGATTATTCTTGTCATTATTATCATCATCATTATGTCATTATTCTCTCGATCAGTTACACCCACCCAGACAACTGTGACGTCACGCCAGGCCCAACGAAGCAACGTCACGCGATGGC
>BOPN01002745.1:87500-90000 GCA_017312705.2 Penaeus japonicus | reverse complement strand
AGACAAGATTTTCATCTCGAATCTACAATATTAGTCCTTTTTTCTCTCTGGTTCATCCTCGCAAATTTATGAAACTTCCATCCACCAAATAAATTCTCGAAGAGGAAAAAAAAAATGAAAGAAAAAAAAAAGAAAAAAACACGAAAATGGGTCCACCGAGCGATTTTCCGCTACACACAGGGAGCAAGCGTATTTCTGCTCGCTAAGGACAGCGCGAATGCTCCTCTTTTCTGATGAAATTGCAAATTTCGTGAAGGCCTGAAGATTCGAGGTAATTCGCTATTATTATTATTTTCTCTTTATCGGTATTTAAGTTAATTGCAAAAGAAAAAAGAAAAAGAACATCACGCGCCATTTTTTCCTTCCACGTTTTCTGTTCACTTATATCACAGGATAACTCAAGTAAAAACACGATATGTTTGCTGTAATATACTGAATTGCAAGTATTTAGATAATTCAATGATAGTTATAATGTTATTTGAGCTACCAATATCATTTTCTGAAACATAATGATAATAATGATAATGATGATAATAATGATAATGATGAAAATATTATCACTCATTGTCATTATCATTGTTGTTCTTGTTTTCTTGCTGTTCTTGTTGTTATTGATATCATTATCACAATTATTATCACTGATGTTGCTGTTAGTGTTATATTTCCTTTTATAATTGATGTTGTTGTTGATGCTGCTATAGTTGTAGCAATGATATTGTTGCGATAATGATCATCACTTTTATCATCAATGTTATCATCATCATAATCATCATTTCGTCGCCATCATCCTTATCATTCTCAAAGGCATTATTGTCATTATGATGGTCATTGTGATCGCCTTTCCCATTATTATCAACGATTCAAAGAAATGTCAAATAACAAAGAACGGAATATTGGAACAGGATGAGAAAGCTTGCATGAGTAAACATTTCTCAAAAATATTACTAACACATGAAGGAAAGTAAATAAGTTCAGTGAGTTTTCGAAATTCGTAATCTTCAGTTTTGTTTTTTTGTTTGTTTGTTTTTTTGTTTCTTTATTGGAGGGGGGGGGGGGATTTTGAGAGCGAACGAGGTCACACTCTCAACAACAATGAGACTGCGTGACCTCATCTGCAACCCCTCTTCTCCCTCCCCGACTACCCCCCCTCCCCCCTTTTCTCAGATGCCCCTCCCCCCCCAACCGCCTTATCCCTCTTCCCTCTAACTCACCTCCACCCCCCACCCCACCCACCCCCACCACGTCTCTCTCCCCACAACACCTCTATCCTTCCTTCCCTCTCCCTCCCCCCTCCTTCCCCACTCCCCCTCCTCTTCCCTTTCGAACCTCCTTCGTCTCTTTCAACCACTGACCGGAAATTCTAATAGACGTATACGTATTATATCCATGAACAAAAAAAATAAAGATAAAAAGGAATGAAAATAATAAAAAAAAATGAACAAAAGGCAGAGATAAAGAATAAAGTGTAATTAGTAAAAAAAGAAAAATGTTCATGACGCTAAGCCGGCTGTTCGGATGAGTGAACACTGAGTCGATATCTTGATTGACAAATGGTCGGTCTAGCGAGAGGGGTGGGGTAGGGTGGGGGAAGGGGAAGGGAAGAGGGAGGAAGGGGGGAGGGAGGAAGGGGGAGGAGTGTGAAGAATATTAGAAGGGGCGGGGGGGGGGGGATGGGAATCAATGGGAAAAACGTTATTACAATTGTTTATCATTCAGAAATGCACGCACACAAACACACACACACTCACACACACAATTATTTTCGTCTCTCCTTCATTCTATTTCAGCGGCGAATGTGGCGTGCTGGCGAAGCATCTTAAAACAGGTTCAAGATGACAAGTGTTGATGTCGACCAACAGCTGATCCGGTGACCCTGAGTCTTAGAATGTTTGTGTGTTTTTGTTTTTGTGCGCGCGTGTGTGCTGCATTTTTATCTTTATGGTTAGTATGTCTTTTTCTTGCTTTCTCTCTCTCTCTCTTTCTCTCTCTCTCTCTCTCTCTCTCTCTCTCTCTCTCTCTCTCTCTCTCTCTCTCTCTCTCTCTCTCTCTCTCTCTCTCTCTGTCATTAATTCGTTAATTCCCTCTCATAATATTTATTTCTTTTCTCTCTCTCGTTGTCTTCATTCATTCAACTCTTATTTGGCAGATGCCCAGAGTGGTACATATAAATATATATAAATGTGTATATAAATAAATAAATATATATATATACATATATATATATATATATATATATATATATATAGAGAAAGAGAAGAAATAGAGAAAGGGAAAAAAGAACCATGGAAATAAAAAGATAGAAGAAATAGAGAAAGGGAAAAATAGAACCATGTAAATGAAAAGATAGAGTAAATGAAATACAAAAAAAGAGAAGAAGACGAAGGGGAGCAAGACATTGGAAGCGTAGAATTGATATAGAATAGCGTAGACACATTAAAAAAAAAAAAAAAAATCAAGATAAAGGGGCATAGACAAATACATGTACGATAAATTCATTGAT
>BOPN01002745.1:60000-62500 GCA_017312705.2 Penaeus japonicus | reverse complement strand
ATGACGTAAGCAACACTAATTGGCAAAATTTGCCAATCTTTCTATGAAAAGAATTTTGATTTGCATTTCACAATTTCCGAAAAAAGGGAAATCAAAACTTATTTAAGCTACAACCATTATTAACATCCACAACAACCAAAACTCTGCAACCACAATCCCAAACCACAGCTACTACCAAACAGCTTTTACCAATTTACTAAACCAAACTACATAAAACCTTAACATCTCCAACCACCAAGAAACAACACCATTATAACCAAATATCAACCAATAAACACAATCAAATGCGCAAAAAAGTATCACAACTCAACCACAACTCACCACCAAATGCGCAACAACTCCAGTCATAACCACAACCATACGGCCCAAACCACAATTGCATTCTCAACCACAACTACAACCCAACGAAAACTTTAATCAAGAACTTGTGTTTGGGTGTTTCGTCTTCCTTCGATTCCTTCTCCTTCTCCTCCTCCTCCTTCGCTTCATCTTCTACCTCTTCCTCCTTCTATTCCTTCTTTTCCTCTATCATTTCCTACTTCTTCTCCTTCCCCCTCCTCCTCTTCCATCTTCAATCTCCTACCCCTTCTCCACCTCCTCCTCCTCCTCTTCCATCTTCATTCTCCTACCCCTTCTCCACCTCCTCCTCCTCCTCTTCCATCTTCATTCTCCTACCCCTTCTCCACCTCCTCCTCCTCTTCTTCCATCTTCATTCTCCTACCCCTTCTCCACCTCCTCCTCCTCTTCTTCCATCTTCAATCTCCTACCCCTTCTCCACCTCCTCCTCCTCCTCTTCCATCTTCATTCTCCTACCCCTTCTCCACCTCCTCCTCCTCTTCTTCCATCTTCATTCTCCTCCTACCCCTTCCTCACCCTCCTCCTCCTCCTCCTCTTCTTCCATCTTCATTCTCCTACCCCTTCTCCACCTCCTCCTCCTCCTCTTCCATCTTCATTCTCCTACCCCTTCTCCACCTCCTCCTCCTCTTCTTCCATCTTCAATCTCCTACCCCTTCTCCACCTCCTCCTCCTCCTCTTCCATCTTCATTCTCCTACCCCTTCTCCACCTCCTCCTCCTCCTCTTCCACCTTCATTCTCCTACTCCTTCTCCACCTCTCCCTCCTCTTCCACCTTCATTCTCCTACTCCTTCTCCACCTCTTCCTCCTCTTCCACCTTCATTCTCCTACTCCTTCTCCACCTCTTCCTCCTCTTCCACCTTCATTCTCCTACTCCTTCTCCACCTCTTCCTCCTCTTCCACCTTCATTCTCCTACTCCTTCTCCACCTCTTCCTCCTCTTCCACCTTCATTCTCCTACTCCTTCTCCACCTCTTCCACCTTCATTCTCCTACTCCTTCTCCACCTCTTCCTCCTCTTCCATCTTCATTCTCCTACTCTTTCTCCACGTCCTCCTCCTCTTCCATTTTCATTCTCCTACTCCTTCTCCACCTTCTCCTCCTCCTCCATCTTCATTTTTTTCTTCCTCCTCTTCCTTTTACTCCCTCTCTTCCTCCTCCTCCTATTTCTCCTTTTTTCTCCACCTCCTCCGCTTCCTCCAGCCCCTCTACATATGCTCCCTCTTCCTCCTAAGCCTCCTCCTCCTCCTCTTCCTCCTCTTCCTTTTACTCCCTCTCTTCCTCCTCCTCCGATTTCTCCTTTTTCTCCACCTCCTCTTCCTCTTCCTCTTGCTCTTCCTCCTCTTCAAGCATCCTCCACCTCCTTCTCCCCCTTCTCCTCCTCCTCCTCCTCTTCCTCTTCCTCCTCCTCAAACATCTTCCACCTCCTGCTCCCCATTCTTCACCTCCTCCTCCTTCGCCTCCTCCTCCTCCACCTCTTCCCCTTCCTCTTCATCTTGCTCTTCTTCCTCCTCAAACATCCTCCACCTCCTTCTCCCCATTCTCCTCCTTCGCCTCCTCCTCCTTCTCCTCCTCCTCCTCCTCATCCTCATCCTTCTCCTCCTCCTCCTCCTCCTCCTCCTCTTCCTCTTCCTCTTACTCCTCAAACATCCTCCACCTCCTTCCCCCCCTTCTCCTCCTCCTCCTCCTTCTGCTCCTCCTCCTCTTCCTCCTCCTCCTCTTCCTCTTCCCCGAGTGTAACGAATGTTTCCAATTGGTAATAAGCAGTTCGCTGTGCTGTATGGCTGCTCAAGGTGAATCTATGCTGTCTTAAATAGTATTTCGCTGACGTGCAATTATAGCGGTAGTTGTAGGCTAATCGTTGCAACTTGCATAGCAGTGAGTGGTCATGGTGTGGCAGGATGGAGGGTGGCGGGGGGAGGGAGGGGGAGGGAGAAAAGGGGCGTGGTAGCGTGTGTGTGGGGGGGGGGGAGAGAGGAGAGGGGTTTGGCTGTTGGATCTGTGGGTGTATGTTTGGGGAGGGATCTATGTTGGGGATCTATGTTGTGTTGTGAAGGTTGACTGCATGTGTCGAGGGGGGGGGGGAGGTATGTCAAGTATATGTAGGAGTCAGTAAAGGTTGAAGAATGCAGATTGAATTAGATACAT
>BOPN01002745.1:47500-50000 GCA_017312705.2 Penaeus japonicus | reverse complement strand
ACACTTATATATAATGAGAGACAGAGAGAGTCTGTCTGTGTGTGTGTGTGTGCGTGTGTGTGTGTGGTGTTTGTGTGTGTGTTTATATATATATATATAAATATATATAATTACACTTATATATAATGAGAGACAGAGAGAGTCTGTGTGTGTGTGTGTGTGTGTGTGTGTGTGTGTGTGTGTGTGTGTGTGTGTGTGTGTGTGTGTGTGTGTGTGTGTGTGTGTGTGTGTGTGTATGTGTGTATAAAGTGTATTTTCAAAACGTGTACGTATGTATTCCACTTACACATGTCCCTCGCTAATATACACTTCCACCCCTCCACTCCCTCTTCCACCGCCTTCCATCCACTTATTTTGCCAACCCTGTCATCTGCGTAATTCCTTAGTGTCTTTCTATAATTTTGGTAAATCACCTTTACGAGCGAAAGGGGGAGCAGGCGACTCCCTTCGTTGCAAGGGCAGTCATGCAACCTGGTATCCCCTTAACCCCCCCCCCTCCCTCTTCTTCTTCTCCCCTTCCTCCTTTCTTTCATTTTCCTTCTTCTTTCTTCATTTTCTTTTTCCGTCTTCATTTTCTTATGTTGCTTCCTCTTCTCTTTTTTCTTCTTCTTTTTTTTTTTTTTTTTTTTGGGGGGGGGGGTTCTCTCTCTTTCCATTCTACTTCTCTTTTTCCTTTTCTGCTTTTCTTCCTTCTTCTCCCTTTCTTCTTCTCCTTCATTTATCCCCCTTCTGTCTTCCCTTTTTCATTCAAGTCCGAAGAAATCGGAGGAAGAAAGAGAAAGAGAAAAAGTGGAAGAAGGTGGAGGGAAGAAGTGGATGAAGATAAAGAGAACAAGAAAGTGAAACAGAAAGAGGAAGTGAAAGACGTGGAAGTGTGGAAGAGAAGAAAGTGGAGGAAAGGGTGGGTAGAAGTGGAGAGAACAAGATAATAGAATATAACAAAGAACACGAAGAGAAACTGGAGGGAAAAATGGAAGAAGATGGAGAGGAGAAATAAGAAAGAGGGGGAAGGTAGAAGAAGATGGAGAGGAGAGAGGAGAAGGAGGAGGAAGGTAAAAGAAGGTGGAGAGGAGAGAGGAGAAGGAGGAGGAAGGTAGAAGGAGATGGAGAGGAGAGAGGAGAAGGATACGATGGAGAGGAGAGAGGAGAAGGAGGAGGAAGGTAGAAGAAGGTGGAGAGGAGAGAGGAGAAGGAGGAGGAAGGTAAAAGAAGGTGGAGAGGAGAGAGGAGAAGGAGGAGGAAGGTAGAAGGAGATGGAGAGGAGAGAGGAGAAGGAGACGATGGAGAGGAGAGAGGAGAAGGAGGAGGAAGGTAGAAGAAGATGGAGAGGAGAAGGAGGAGGAAGGTAGAAGGAAGTGGAGAGGAGAAGGAGGAGGAAGGTAGAAGAAGGTGGAGAGGAGAGATGAGAAGAGAAGGAAGAGGAAGGTAAATGAAGGTGGAGAGGAGTGAAGAGAAGAGAAGAAGGAGGAAGGTGGAGAGCAGAAATGAGAAGGAGGAGGAAGGTAGAAGAAGATGGAGAGGAGAGAAAAGAAGAGAAGAAGGAGGAAGGTGGAAGACGATGGAGAGAAGAGATGAGAAGAAGGAGGAAGGTAGAAGAAGATGGAGAGGAGAGAGAGAAGAAGGAGGAAGGTAGAAGAAGGTGGAGAGGAGAGAGGAGAAGAAGGAGGAAGGTAGAAGAAGGTGGAGAGGAGAGATAAGAAGGAGGAAGGTAGAAGAAGGTGGATAGGAGAAAGGAGAAGGAGAAGGAAGGTAGAAGAAGGTGGAGAGCAGAAATAAGAAAGAGGAGGAAGGCAGAAGACGATAGAGAGGAGAGAGGAGAAGAAGGAGGAAGGCAGAAGACGATAGAGAGGAGAGAGGAGAAGAAGGAGGAAGGTAGAAGAAGGTGGAGAGGAGAGAGGAGAAGAAGGAGGAAAGTAGAAGGTGGAGAGGAGAGAGGAGAAGAAGGAGGAAGGCAGAAGACGATAGAGAGGAGAGAGGAGAAGAAGGAGGAAGGCAGAAGACGATAGAGAGGAGAGAGGAGAAGAAGGAGGAAGGCAGAAGACGATAGAGAGGAGAGAGGAGAAGAAGGAGGAAGGTAGAAGAAGGTGGAGAGGAGAGAGGAGAAGAAGGAGGAAGGTAGAAGAAGGTGGAGAGGAGAGAGGAGAAGGAGGAGGAAGATAGAAGAAGATGGAGAGGAGACATAAGAAAGAGGAGGAAGGTAGAAGAAGGTGGAGAGGAGAGAGGAGAAGGAGGAGGAAGGTAGAAGGTGGAGAGGAGACATAAGAAAGAGGAGGAAGGTAGAAGACGATAGAGAGGAGAGAGGAGAAGGAGGAGGAAGGTAGAAGGTGGAGAGGAGAGAGGAGAAGGAGGAGGAAGGAGGAAGGAGCTCTCACGCCCTCTTAAGAAAACCTTAACCTTGGAGGATCTGCCTAGTGAAGGATAAGGATCTGAAGACGATCATCTTGAGCTGTGTTTTACGTTGAACTTTCTTTCTTTCTTTCGTTATCTATTTATGTTGATT
>BOPN01002745.1:25000-27500 GCA_017312705.2 Penaeus japonicus | reverse complement strand
AGGTTCATGTGTAATTCGTGTTTGATCTTATTCTTACATTCATCCTGCTCTGGCTTATTACAACCATATGAACCGCTTTGCAATCTTATTTTTTTGTTTACAGTAACACAAAATGGTATAAATCCCTTCTTCCTGCGTTCTCTCCTTCCCTCTCTCATTCTTTTCTCCTTACTCTCCATTTCTCCCCTCCCTCCCTCTCCTTCTTCCCAGTTTCCTAACTTTCAACCTCTCTCTCTATATTTTTCTCTCTCTCTCCTCTCTCTTTATCTATCTATCTATTTTTCTTTATCTATATATCTCAGTCTATTTCTCCCTCTCTTTCTCTCTCTCATCCCCCCCTCTCTTTCTCTCCCCCCCCCCCTCTCTCTCTCTCTCTCTATCTCTCTCTCTCTCTCTCTCTCTCTCTCTCTCTCTCTCTCTATATATATATATATATATATATATATATATATATATATGTATATATATATATATATATATATATATATATATATATATATATATATATATATATATATATATATATGTATCTATCTATTTTTCTTTATCTATATATCTCAATCTCTCTCTCTCTCTCTTTCTCTCTCTCTCTCTCTCTCTCTCTCTCTCTCTCTCTCTCTCTCTCTCTCTCTCTCTCTCTCTCTCTCTCTCTCTCTCTCTCTCTCTCTCTCTCTCCCTCTCTCTCTCTCTCTCTCCCTCCCCAGAAGTCCCCAGCAACAAGAGACGTAGCACGTGTGAACAGACAACACACTGCGAATGAAAGTGCAATGGTCTGCAATCCTTCTCACTGCGTGGGGTAATCAGTGGGGGGTCGAAGGGGAAGAGAGAGAGGGGAAGGAAAAGAAGAAAAAGAGGAGGAGAAAAGGAAGAGGGGAAGGGGAAGGGAGAGATGAAAGGGGAGGAAAAGTGAGGAAAGATGAGGAAAGACGAGGGGACAAGGAGGGAAAAGAGAGAAAGAGAAGAGCAAAGGGGTAGAAGAAAGGAAAGAAGAAGAAGAAGAAGAAGAAGAAGAAGAAGAAGGGGAATAGGAAAGCGAAAGAGGGGAGGAGAAGGGATTAAGAAAGAAAAGAGGGTGAAAGGAGAAGAGAGGAGATGAAGGGGAGAGGGATGACAGCGAATGAGAAGAAGGAGGAGGAGGAAGAAGGAGAAAGAGAATAGGTTATGGGAAGAGCAAAGGGGGGAGGGAGAGGGGAACGAGGGAAGGCGAACAGGTAAAAAGAAGAGAGAAGGAGAGAAAGAGAAAGAGAAAGAGGGGAGGAGAAATCCGAAATAGATGGAAGAGAATGTTAAGAAGGGGAGGGATAGAAATAGAGAGAAGGAGAGAGTGAAAGCTAAGAAGAAGGGGGGAGGAGACGAAGATAGAAGAATATGATTTAGGGAAATGAAGGTAAATGAAAAGGGGAAAGAAGATAAGAATGGATAGAGGGAAGAGGGGTGGAGAGAAGGAACGGGGAAAGCAGGGAAAAGGAGAATGGAGGGAAGGAGGGATAGGGGTAGGGACAGGGAATGGAAGATGGGAGGAGGGAGATAAGAGTGGATGAGGGGATGGAAGGAAAAGATGATGGAGGGAAGGAGGATATGAAGAAGAGAAGGAGGTTGAGAGGAAAGGATTAACGGGAGAAAAGCAAGGAGGGAGGGAGAGAGGCAGGAGGGAAGGGGAAACAGAGAGGGAGGGAGGGAAGGAGAGAGCGAAAGAAGAGAGGAGGGAGTGTAAGAGGGAGAGAGAGTAAAAAGGGAGAGATAAAAGGAGAGAGGAAAGAGCCTAACTAAGGGAGTTGAAGGGAAGGCGGTGATGAGTAAGGCTCGCGACGCACACCCAAGCAACGTGCCGAGGAATCTTATGTTGCAAGGCACTTCAACACGTGTTGCATCCTCCCCCTTCTCCCCTCTCACCCCTTCCTTCCCTTGCCACCGTCCTCCCTCCCCCCCTCCCTTCCTCCCTCCCCCACGCCATCCTTCCTACCCTTCTCTTGCCTCCTGCTCTTGCCAACCTCTCCTCCCCTCCTCTTCCTCCCACCTCACGCCTCCCCCTTTTTCCCTCCCCCACTCCTCCCCCCACAACCCCCTCCTCCTACTCTTACCCCAACCTCTCACTCCCTCCCCCCCTCTTCCCCAAATTGCCTCTCCCCCCCTCCCCCACCCCCTCCCTCCTTCCTCAAATTCCTCCTGCCCCCCCACCCCCTTCTAATCTCCTTCCCTCCCCCGGCCTCACCCTTACCCCCACCCCCTCTTACTTCCTTCCGTCTCTGCGCATCACCCCCCTCCCTGCATATCCCCTCCCCTCCTCCCCTCCCAGTGCATGACAAGGCTACCTACTCCGTGCATGATCTAACATGGAATCAGTCACGTTTTGTCTCATCTATGTTGACTATGAACAGAGATGCTTCACTTTTCACTGATTTATATATTCATTACTATTATCGATATTAGGAATATTATCCTTCTTTTTATCATTATTATTATTATTATTATTATCATTATTATTACAATTATTATCATT
>BOPN01002745.1:0-12500 GCA_017312705.2 Penaeus japonicus | reverse complement strand
GAAAGGTAAACGGTAACTATCACTATTGTCGTTATGAATTCAACAAGCGAGCTTTAGGATTTGCTTGTTGATAGACCGAGAGAGTAGAGTCAGTAGGCAATTAGCTTTTCAAATTTACTATGGTTTTGACTGAAAAAAATATACGTTATCAATTATATTATTGACACATATCTTGATAACATCGACTGCAACCTAAGTCTAAAATATGACTCAAATCTAAGAACAAAGAATAAATCAAGGTAAATGAATAAGTAAAGAAAAATAAATAAATAAAAAATAAAAATATGAAAAATAAAATATATTATAAAAATACAAATAAATTTGCGATCAAAGACCTATATTAACTTCCGATCTCCTGTCCTCCTTCCTCACTTTCCCCCCAAACCTCCTCCGCCCCACATCTCTTAGAAATAATCAGAGTCCAGAAATTGAATTCGGGTAATAAATATCCACCCGGGTTTGTCTCCGCAACAGGAGACGGAGATGCACCTCGGCACAAATTCTCCATCACGGGAAGTAGGACACTCAAGTCCCATACTATTTGCGCCGTTACTTTACTGGGTCTCTGGTGTCTGTCTATAAGCCATTTGAAGTTCTAATAGCACATCGCTTAAGAGTAACTAAAACACTTGAACGGAAAATGAAAACAAAGTAAAAAAAAAAAAAAAAAAAAAAAAGTAGAGTAAGCTAGCTGTACTCTATACTAACCCGACGCACGCTGGTAGCACGTGCAGTTCTCTCGCCTAATCTTTGTTTATACATGAAAAACTCTCGAAAATCAAACTCGAATATGATTATCCAGAGAAATAAAACTCACCCAATTGTTTTCTCAAACTTTATTTGGATCAAGCCCGACTTAGCTATGACGAAGGAGTATGTGTGGGGAGGGGGGGGAGTAGTTTAGGCCGAGCAAGAGAGAGCTCGTAGTGCTCCCTCCAACGACATGGTGGGAACTGACATCCGCGAACCGGGGACGCAAAGCTGGTCACATGCGCCGGAGATGCGTCACACTCGCACGTTGTGACATATTCTAACATTTTGATCTACCTCATTCTTTGTTGTGACTTATTATCGCCGCTTCGCTCACAACTTACAAACTTCTCATTCTCTCGCGTTCTAGAGCATTATCACTGCCACCTCGAAAGCGGAGGATGTATCACATGGAATCCCCTTGAGCGAAAATGCAGTTGAGATATGACACTCTACACGAAAAATCATAAAATCTACGAGAAAATATGGAAATAGACGTGTAGGTGATTCAACCGAGTCGTGTGGACGCTCCTCTCGCCCGATTGGCTGAGCGCGAGTGACGTCACCGTCGCCACACGCTACTCACTCCTCGCATTCAGTCAGAGTCTGTTTACTACAGACTCAGTTGCCCTTTTGCCGTGCGTGGATGAGGACGCGCCGCTGCGTACCGCGAGTGTTTTCTCATGGACTCAGCCTGTCAGCACGACGGCAAAATGTTACCCCATGCAAATTACGAGAGAATCCCTGTACAGGACACGCGAAGTGCTGTCTTTGGATCTATGCTTGTCGATGACAAGTCCAACACGCCGTACTCAGACGCTACACAGGTAAGGATGAGAAATCATTAGAGTTTTGTGGACTTTGTTTCTGGTCGGCCTGTCGCTCCCTGCAGCTCTGCGCCGTGACGCGAGGGTGACACCAGCTCGAAGTGACACTGTCAAACGACACTCTCCCTTGGGTTTGGCTGAATACATGTGTTGAGGACTTGTTTTGGTGCCAGGATGAATGTTTTAAAGGAGAGGGTGTTTGGTGAAGGACTTAAGGACTAAACGTTATAGACGTAATTGTATATAGTTCACTCGCTTAAAGTGAGGAAATTTTGGCAGTGCCATAATCGTTATTTCGCCACATCTTCGTAGTTATGTAGATATACTGATGTGGATGATATCGCTCTGTAATTATCCTTTTTAAAGTAAGATCAAAGCGACTCGGAGAAACGCTTCGAAACTTGGGCCTTACGTCGGAAATTTGAAGCCAACCGTGATGAAGCGTTTTTGAACTTGGGTCGCCACGATTGATCATCCAACGGCGTGAACGACAGTCGCTCGGCGGCGTGGCGTAACGTCATTTCTGTTTTTAAACGAGAATATGTTACATTTCCTGTGGTTATTGTTTTGATGAGATTCGGAAACCAAGAACTTGACCAGCATTTTCTCTTCGAGGGGGTGGGGGTGGGTGGGGGGATTGGGACATGTACGTAGAAATGAAGACAATCATGTCAATAACGATTTCAAGAACGGAATCATTTGAGGGAATGCCCGTATGCCTATTCATGTGTGGCATTAGTGTTTCGATCCCTTCGAGACCTGCTCCCCCAAACCTCGTGGTCGAAGAAGCAACAGTTTATGTAAGTCGGCCACACTAGAAGTCTAGTTCAGCAGATCCCAACCGAGAATTTCCTAGGCATTTCCGGATTCAAACAGTTGTCTGATAGTTAATCTCGTACGTGACATATTTAGATATAGTTGATTTTAATTACGTACGGTTGAGGATTTACTTCGATGTTTTTTGTTGTTCTGTTTTCATTGGAAGTAGGCCTATGTTGTTGTTTTCTTCATTTTAGACATCTACAGTGTTCTGCCTCCTTCGTATTGACTGTTGTTGGGGTGATAAACATTTTGACACCTGGCACGCAGCCTGGGTGACAAATCGTGCCACACACTCACTCACTTGTTGATAACGGTGAGAGGGAGAGAGAGATAACATTATGGGAAAGCGCGACCTCCTGGCCCCTTCGTTATGTCCATTATTCCGTAGATTTTTTTTTTTTTTTTTTGTCTTCTCTGCGATTGGAAGGCAATTTATTATCATTATTATTATTGTATTATAAGTTGAAATTTTTATCACGCGTTTTTTTTTGTCATTCTAAGGGGAATGTCATATTATTTGAAGACGTGAGTGTGAGAGAGAGAGAGGTTTATGTAGGATATGGAAATGTCAAATGCTTATCTCGTTTGTCACATACGTAATTCACATGGTAAATAGGATAGCCTTTGTGAAGTCGGTTCCGATCTGTGATAACAAATAGATTAAGATAAGTGATTTAGTTTGATCGTAGAGACAGACATCAAAGGCCAAAGAGTTCGAACGAAAACCGAACCTCTTCAAGCACTTGTTAGTAGTTCATCAAGTTAGTGGAATGTTATGACTGAACACTTCTTTAGAAAAAAAAAGTGGATTTAATGAATGCCTGAAGTCTTGACTGTAATGTTACGATGAGTTTTTGGCATGTACAGCGAATTTCCAACACTTTTTGGACGTTAACGGTTTCCTTGTGTGGTTGTTTGGGTGAAGTAGAGAGGTAATGAGAGTAATGGTATTCTTGAGAAAAGAAAAACATCATTATATACTTGCATGACAGCTGTACGAAGGAAAGATCAAAACGTGTTCATGAAAGACCTTGGAAAGAGTGATATGTACGTATGTATTTAGATATTGGGTTAGATTTGCACTCGAGATTTTTAGGTGTAGTTGAAAGATCTCTTCCTCGTAGAGAGATTTCGTCTTGGCAAATAAACAACGGTAGTTAAAACTCTGACGTGTCATATATGTATTATATAGATTCAGCCCAATGCATGTCAGCACTTCCTCCAGAGATATAGAACTGACCCCCCCCCCCTCTACCAACCCCCACCCTAACCCCACCCCACAACATGAAAAGAAGTGTAAACAAAGACAAACAAAATTTATATGTAAAAAACAACAACAACTCCCAACCCAAGCGCCAATGTCTCCCCTCAAAACGTAATACATTCGCGACCAGAAAATGGAAAATAACGACAACAACACCAAACCGACGCTCACTCGTCTCTCTCTCTCTCTCTCTCTCTCTCGCTCAGCTTCGCTCGCGCGTGAACGATAATATGTGGAACTGACGCGGTGTGAGAACGAAATAGAATGGTTTATTAGATAAAACTTTTCAGTTGGAAGTGTATCTCTTAGATTCAATATCTCCCGTGTCTTTAAGAATGTTGCAGGGAGAGGAAGAGATGCAATTACTCTTGATTATAGGAAACTTTAAGAAAAAACGAAATAAAGAACTTCCATCAGTACTTCGACGTGAATTAGATGAATCATTTATTAAATTATCGCCAAGCCAAGCGCTGCTATGATTACGTCACGCTCGCTCATGGATCAAAATACCGTTCTTGAATACACGCTAAGAGGGGGAACTGGCATCGAAGGAGAGACAGACACAGACAGACAAAGATAGAGAGAGAGTAATAAAGGTATAGGAAGAAAGAAAGAAGAGGGAAAGAGAAAGACAAAGAAAGAAAGAAAAAGGGATAGGCAAAGAAACAAACAAACAAAGAAAAAGGGTAGACGGAAAGAGACAAGCGAGAGAGGCAAGAGGAACAGGCGCAACAAGCAAACAGAAAACGTTTAGTCGCCGCTCACTGTTGCTGAGGCCAGACTTCTCTCGCTCTCGCTCTCTCTCTCTCTCTCTCTCTCTCTCTCTCTCTCTCTCTCTCTCTCTCTCTCTTTCTTTCTTTCTTTCTTTCTTTCTTTCTTTCTTTCTCTCTCTCTCTCTCTCTCCCCCTCCCCCTCCCCCTCCCCCTCCCCCTCCTTGAAAGCCGTAATGCTGATTTGCATACCCAAATATCGTTCTGGATATATTATATATATATATATATATATATATATATATATATATATATATATACATACACACACACACACATGTATACATATACATATACAAACATTTTTATAGACGATGGTTAACATAGGTCGTGTAGACCTATTGGACTTGTCCCTTTGTTTAGTTACAAGGATTTGGATAGAAGAGAGAGGAAGAGAGAAGAAGAGTAACAACGATAACATTATGACTCTTGACAAAGAAAGACATCCCCCTTTTCCCTTTCCCTCTCCATCTCCTCCTTCTCCTTAACAAAACAAAACAAAAACTAAAAACATAACGGTCTGAGAACAGCGGCGACAGAGGTATTACACGCAAAATACAGTAGTTACAGCAGTGGGAAGCAGGCGGGGAGGGGAGGAGAGGGGGGAAAGGGGAGGAGGGGAGGCTCCCAGGGTCAAACACTGCTCTTTCTGTATTAATGTCCGGTCTGCAGGTGATACGGAAAGAGCCAAGAGGGAAAGAATGCTGGCTGTAATTTTGCGTGTGGTTGTGGGTGCGTTGTAATGAGGTATGTTGGGGTGAATTTTGGGTGGAAGATGGGGGGGGAGATAAGGGGGGTAGGGGTATTTTGACGAAGATGGGGGGGAAAGAGAGAGAGAGAGAAAGAAAGAAAGAAAGAAAGAAAGAAAGGAAGGAAGGGAGAAAGAAAGAAAGAAAGGAAGGAAGGAAGGAAGGAAGGGACAAAGAAAGAGAAAAAGAAAGACAGAGAAGAAGGGAGGGGAGTCGTCTCCTTTCACTGATAGCTCCCTCCCTCACTGTCATACATCCAAGTTCTCACTCAGCCATGTGGTTATATGGACCCAGCCCGCAACTCGCTCTCGGAATCCTTCTGTATCGACACATAATAACACCCGAGGCACGAAAGGAATCAGAGGGACATGATGCTTTAATCGGATCGTTGATTGATTAATAAGGAAAGGTTGCTCATGATACCCATCCTTTGCTTTATGTTAATCGCGTGCCACTCTGTGCATGTTACTGGTTCAGGATAGGGGCGGGGGCGAGGGCGGGGGGCGGGAGGGTGGGGGTAGAGATAGAAGGGTGGAAGAGGAGGAGGAGGAGGAGGAGGGGAAGGTGTATAAAGGGTGGGTCGGGGAAGCGAGAAATGTAGGAAGAAGGAATAGGAGACAAGAGAGATAAGAAAGAAGAGAGAGAGAGTGAGACAAAGAAATGAATAAACAAAACACATCTAGACTTTAATTAGGGGGGGTCGAAAGGTGGGAACTCTAAAGTGTGGGACTCTCAAGACCAGTACCAGTACCAGACAGGTAAAAGGGGTCTAAGTATGGGTGTCCGTTGGTCTGGACGACTTCAGATGAGTAGTACCAGGAGTACCATTCCCCCCCCTCCCCCCATACCACCCCCACTCTCACCATCTCTCAATCGCTCTTGCTCTCTCTCTTTCTCTCCCTCTCCCTTCCTCCCTCACCCTCACCATCTCTCAATCGCTCTCGCTCTCCCTCTCCCTCTCCCTCCTTCCCTCACACCCTTCCTTCCTCACTCCCTCCCCCCTTCTCTGACTCCCTCCCTCCCCTTACCAGTCTCCCCCACCCTTTCTCTCCTCTCCTCCCCTCCCTTCCCCTCCCCTCCCATTCGTTCCTCTGGCGGTATCTGGCATCACTCAAGCGAATCATGGTCGTACATATAACTTGTGGAAACCTCGCTCATCGATTGACTAATTGACAAAGGCACTGGAGCAGTAATAGGGTTGGTTGTGTGATACTTTGGCTCGAGTCGCCATGATTTTAGCTGCTGTTGAGAAGTATTTGGGGTTCTCGATCCTTTGTGTGTGGGGGGGGGGCTGTGTGTGTGTGATTGTGTGTGTGTGTGTGTGTGTGTATGTGTGTGTGTGAGGGGCCATCAACGTAATGACGTTTTTGTAAGTCCCTGGCAAGGCCGAGGGTTCCCCTACTTCAACCCCCTCTCCCTCCCCCCCTCCTCCCTTCCCCACCCGAACACAACCCTGTCTGGAGTTTTTGTCCGCGTCACAAGAGAGGGAGGGGGAAGGGGCATGGGTGGGTGGGGGGAGCCTCTTGGGATAAGGGAAGGGATAAAACCTGTAGATGGATTTTTTTCTACATTTCCTCCTAGGTTTTGCAGGTTTCTCTCTCTCTCTCTCTCTCTCTCTCTCTCTCTCTCTCTCTCTCTCTCTCTCTCTCTCTCTCTCTCTCTCTCTCTCTCTCTCTCTCTCTCTCGTGCCTCTTCCCCAATCCTAACACGGCAGAGAATTGGAATAGAAATGTAGTCGTGATTTTTTTATATTTTTTTATGTTTACCTTCTTTTTTCCTCCCCCCCTTTTTTTTGTCTTCTTCCCCCTCCCCCTCCCCCTTCCCCCTTCAGGTCGTTTCTCCGTCTCTCAGCGGTGATGTGGCTGAGATTGCGATAAAGTTGGTATTGGGAAAAGAATCCTTTTGATAAAAGCTCTTCCTACAAGTTTTGGATCGTGCGGGTTAAGGGGGAAGGGAAGGGAGGGGAGGGGGAAGGAAAAGGGAAAGGGAAGGTGTTGTGCCGAAAACAAATTTAGAAAGTTTTCTTCCATATGTTTATTAGGATTACTTCTCTTTCTCTCTCTAACCTTCCTTTCACTCTCTCATTCTATTCCTTTCTCCTCATTCTCACTGTGTCTCGAAAATTGTATTGCCAGACAGGTAGGTCAGCTTCAACTCCCCCCTTCCCCCTCCCCTCCCCTCCCCTCTCAAAACTCCACTCACCCCGCCACGTACAGAAGAAAAAAAAGGGAAAGGAAACAAACACTCAACAAGTTGTCTCCAATGGCTAGGGGAAGCAACGCCATCTGTTGGTGGGACAGTAACACTCTCGAGATGGGCGGGGGGAGGGGGGGGGTCCGTGATTGTCATGTGTCGTTTAGTGTTGATGGTGACGTGTGGCAGTAATTTCATTGCGGTATGGAGTGAGAGAGCGCGGGGGGGGGGGGATAGGTGGGTGAGGGGAAGGGAAGAGGAGAGGAGAGGAGAGGTTGGGAGGGCAAGGAACTTGCGAGGGTATGTGTAAGCGCGCGCGCGTGTGTGTGTGTGCGTGTGAGTGTGTGCGTGATTGTGTGAGAGATAGAGAGGGAGAAGGGGATTGAGGGAGGGTAGAGGAGGGGGGAGGGAAGGCCAAAGCGTCCGGGAGTGATTGAAAGAGGAAACGAACCGTGATAATGACAGCCTGTCCGGAGGGTAGCGATAACACATGCTGATGTTTAGATTCGACTCTTGCCGTGACTTAGTTGCAGATCCAGTCTGATGTGTGATGTGCGGTGGTTAATGAAGGTATTTTTTCTCTCTCTTTGCAGACCAAGAAGCATCCTCCGAACCACATCAAGCGCCCGATGAACGCCTTCATGGTGTGGTCGCAGATGGAACGCCGCGAGATCGTCAAGTTCGCCCCCGATATGCACAACGCTGAGATCTCCAAGCAGCTGGGACGCCGCTGGAAAATGCTGTCGGAGGAGCAGCGCCGCCCGTACCGCGAGGAGGCCGAGCGGCTGAAGGAGCTGCACCTCCGCGAGTACCCCGACTACAAGTACCGTCCGCGCAAGAAGGGTCAGAAGAGCCAGCTGCGGGGCGTGTCGGACAAGAACGGCGGCAAGGTGACCAAGGCCAAGGAGAGCCACGGCGGCGGCGGCTCGGGGCGGGAGAAGGCCAAGAGTGTGGTCAACGTGATCGGCAACACGCGCATCACCCACACACAGGGCCTCGAGGTCGACCACAACAAGCTGGGCATCAAGATCACCATCGACGACGACTTCAAGCGCTCGCACATGATGCCCCAGAACGGCGCCATGGCCCTCACGCCGCAGTCCCCGCCCGAAGTGCCCGCCAGCCCGCCCTGTGACCTGCCAGACTCGCCCGAGAGTGCCTCTATGTACGACGACCAGCAGGCCTTCAGCTACAACCCCGCCCACACCGCCCACTACCACTCCAGCACCGGTTCCACCGCCTCATCGCCCTCCATTCACACCAGTAGTCGAACCACCCTCACGCTCAGCAGCGCCACGTCCATCCAGAACGCCATGTCGAGCATCAGCACCGCCAGCTTGATCAAGCAGGAGCCCGAGGACCCTCTGTACGAGGCCGTGTACACCCCCCAGAGCCTGGCCTCGCCCGGCCTCGCCTCGCCCCTGTGCGAGACCCCCACGACGCCTCACATCAAGATGGAGCTGAAGCAGGAGACCCACAGTCCGAGCAACTCGCTGGCGGTGGACCACGCGAGTCTCGACGACCTCTACAACATCACGGACTTCATCTCCGTCACCGACATCAAGATGGACTTGGCTGACATCGACTTCGATGCCGTCAGCACGAGTTCGGGGTCCCACTTCGACTTCTCGAGTGTGGCCGACGAGACGGACCACCTCTTGTCCGACTGCGGTATCTCCCACACTTGGATCGGCTCCAGCGCTTTCTTGCAGTAGGCAGGAAGCCCTGGGGCCGCTTGATCCAAGTGTGCGTCCTTTTTTTCTTCTCCCCTCTTTCGTGTAGACAACGAAAGACAGAGACTTTTAAAAATACTTCTGTCCAGCATAGACTTAACAGTACTCTAGTGAAGTCATTAGTATTGTACACGAGAGATCTGTTGGACGGGGACCAACTGTCCTACCCAGCTTACAAAGCCTCCATAACGGTGCCAGTGCCTTCAACCATTGTTTCCTATGACCTTTTTAACAAAATATTTAAAAGTAAAACAATAAATGAAACAGTACACAGAACAGACGAACCAAAAACAGTAATAGCAAACCAGTTAAACCGCAACTTACCGCAGTCTGGTCAGTATAATGGTGCACAAAGATCATCTCGGTGATGAGACAAAACTAGCCTTAGCATCCCAGCCATAAATGTGAAACAGTCTAGTTGGTGGACGGCGATTCGCAGCGCGTGAGTCGTCCTTATGGTAAACCAGTATTCTCCACGTCGTACCGTATTGTGTGAGGCTTTCTTTTTTTTATTTTTTGTTTATATGTCTTCTGTGGAAGTGATGAACCATTTTGAATACATTTGTTGATTTAGAAAAAAAAAGAACCAACTTTCTTGTGAGGGCAAGTGGGGCTTTGGAAGAAAGAAAAAAAAAAGGAGATACAAAACAGTCATCCTAACAAGGAAAGGAGAGGAGTCTCGCAGTGTAAACAATACTACTAAACATGTCTTTCTATTGGATCACCAGTCCATTCATATAGTTTGTTGTTGTAATATTCTCTGATGAGGAGGAGGCTCAAAGGAACAAAGAAAAGAGAATCTTTAGTTCTGCAAAGAACAGGTCCTTGACATTGTTTGCCATCTTTTCTGTAACGTTTGGGAAGAGAGCTGGAGCAAGGAGGAGGAAGTAGAAGCAGAGTAGAGAGCGAAAGACGAGGAAGAAAGGAACGAGAAAGAGGAAGAAGAGATCGATGACGGTGGCTGGAGGGTCAAAAAACAAAAGAAGTTCCGACTGCACAACATCAGGCGACGCTGGTTCAAGAGAGGAAGGCGATTGGTTGAAGAAGAAGAAGAAAAAAAGAAGAGAAAGTAAGAGGTGGTGATGAAGACGTTGGAAGATAGAATAAATGATTAAGAAAGAAGAAGAAGAGGAGGAGGAGAGAGACTCGGTCAGGCGGAAGGACCACCGGGCAGGCCGTTCTTTGGCAGGTCTTCAGTGATGGGCGAAGGAGAACCAAGACGTAGCTGAACGAGTCCATACACTGCAGGTGAGACAAAGTTGCCTTTGATTTTGTGTGTGTGATTTATTTACTTCTTATTATTATTATTATTATTATTATTATTTTTTTTTTTTTTTTTTATTTATTTATTTTTTTTTGTGTGTGTCTAAGGAATTGTACACATAATTCGTTTGAAACTGAACTCTGAACAATGCAGCAACGAACAACATTAACCTTTTATTTTCTCTTCTGCAGATCGAGCCCAAAGATCAAAAACCAACAGCCTATGGTGAAGACAACCCATGGTGGTGACAGCCTATGGTGAAGACAGCCTATGGTGAAGACAGCCCATGGTAGTACGACAGCCTCGACCAATGACCGGCAAGGAAAACCCATGGGCATTTGGGGAGACAAGTCTGCGTGACGTCATCAGTGCAATAAGCCAATCGCGAGGCAGTTCAGTGACGTGGAAAAAAAAAACGTGTATAAAAGGAGAAAAAAAGTAGTAGTTTATGGTAGTATTTATATATTGTTACAAAATATTTTGTAAATGAAACATTGTCCCAGTGATGCCGTCGAAAGAAGCCTATATATTTTTTATTTTTTTTGTTTCTTTTTTTTTATGTGAATGCACAGTTATGAAGTCCGCCTTCTAACGGCCTTGCAATGTTTTTTTTTTTTTTTTTTTTTTCTCTTTCCTTCCTTCCTTCCTTCCTTCCATCCTTCCCACGTCCTTCGTTATAAATGTACAAGCCAGTTTCGTTTTTGACTGCCACTCGGAGGACATGCGTAAGGAGATAAATCCCAACAGTACTTAAAAAAAAAAAAAAAAAAAAAAAAAAAATATGACGTCACTGAACTTGCCTCCCCCCCTCCCGTACCCCCCACCCCCCTCTCCCCAACTCACCCAATGGCGATTGCGTTGTTGCGTAACAGTTTTTTTTATATATAAATAAATATATATAAATATATATACATATGGGTATTTTGGTATGATAATGCAATAAACGGACACGATGAAAGAGGCAGATTTTGTTTGGAATTCTAGTCAGTACAACAATATTACTGTGGATAGTAATAAACTATGTCAAACGATTTTGCTCGTTTTCTATTGATTTTTTTACATGTATATTCTCAAATTACCATTATTATTTAGTTGTTTTTTTCTCGCTCTCATAACGGTTGAAATGTATCCAATGTTCTTTTTTTTATTATTATTATTATTTATGTCCGATTTCCGTTAGTTATTCAAAGTCTATTGATGTTTTTTTTTTTTTTTTTTATTCGGTAGAAGGAAAAAAATATTTTTTTTTGCATCCTACCAGTTGCAAAAAAAAGCTGCTCAAAACACTGTAAAGAAAATAGATTATAAGACAATTTTAATAACATCAGAAATTTTCACAAGTGATCTCAATATTTTCACATACAAACTAACAAATTTGATTTTTTTTTCACTTTTTTTTTGTATCGTTACCATTATTCTCCTTCTCTCAACCCTTTTCTTCCTTCTGCCTAAAAATCTATTATATTATTGATCATATTTTGTACATAGTGTTAAAAGACTGAATGAAATATTCCCTGTACAGTTTTAATTATATGGCATTTCGTCATTAAGTCTTGTCGGAGGTTTTATATATATTTGGTAGAGTTAGCGCTTGTATTCCGAGTTGAGGAACTACAGGTGTATGGAACAAATAAATTTTTATATGTTTCAAGTGAGTGTGTGTTTGCTGTACCCCTTCCAGTCCAGAAAATGGCTTTCAGAGACTAGAAAAAAAAACATACAAGATGTATATTGATCCGAAGGATGTAAATTACAAAAATTATAATAGAAATGAAAAATTTAAGGATAAATGTCTTTGTATGACGAATTTGATATTCATTTTCTAAAATAAATTGAAGTTATTAAAACAAAATAAATCATACCATGTGAAATAATAAATGATAAATCAAGAAATTGCATGAACAAAAAGAAGAAAGATTACAAATGCAGAAATGGACTCTAGGAAACTACATATACAAATGGATATATATATATATATATATATATATATATATATATATATATATGTATATATATATGTATATATATATATATATATACATATACATATACATACTTACACACATACATATGTATGTACATAGAAATATAATCATATTTACATTAATAAACACATGTATGTATATAT
>BOPN01002744.1:152595-162595 GCA_017312705.2 Penaeus japonicus | reverse complement strand
TCTCCCCTTTGTGCAAGCGAGAGTTATCACAGAACGCAGGTGTGGTCACAGTCGCTGTGTGTGTGTGTGTGTGTGTGTGTGTGTGTGTGTGTGTGTGTGTGTGTGTGTGTGTGTGTGTGTGTGTGTGTGTGTGTGTGTGTGTGTGTGTTTTAGAGGGGGGGGGGGGGGTGAGTGGGTGGATGGTGAGTAGGTGGGTGGGTTTTTGAGTGGGTATGTGTGTTTCCTTGCATAATATTTTTTTTGAATTTTAAGTGCGGGGGAAGGAGCTGAGCTACACATAAATTATGAAACTTTTTGAACTGGCACATTCAACGTTTTGTGGAAGGTACTGCATCAAAAGTCCTATTTGAAAAAGCTAAAATTTCTTTGCATCCTGTCACCACATTTTTTTTACTATAATGACTTCTTGTTCCTATTTAACCGAGCGCAGCAAATTCATCCTTGTTCTAAGACAAAATTATTATGATCTTGTCACATATTGCTTTCTTTTCTCCAATTTTGCAAGCTTTGATGTCAGTTGGCGCCATCTAGTGAATGCACAATGAATTCGTCCCAAATTAACTATGCATGAAGCGTACTCTATAGTGGGTGTTCTGAATCTCAAGATGGTATTCTTTACCTTATATTGCTCTGTGAGAGTATTTTGTGAATATCGTCATATATGTGATCCTCTGAGTTTAGATTTCCATTAACAGCTATTGCAAGGTCGTTTTTTTCTGGCGTGTTTATTATTGTTTATCTAAATCATACTGGTTTCGGAGTCGATTTTTGCTGGTGGGTATTTCATAATGGGTCTGATTAATTATTTGTAAAACAGGATTTTTTTCTGTCTTTCTTTCTTTTCTGTGCAGCTGGTGATTTTTTTTTTTTTTTTACATTTCTGCAGTTGAAAGTTGGCAGATCTTACTCTTTTTTTACGTGGGTTACAATTCATCTGTTCGTCATTCTTAAATTGTGTTTCGATGTTGTTTATTGTTGTGGGTAAGGGTGAGAGTTTTATGGCTGCTATCATTTGGAATTTGGCGCTGTTTGTTTTGATTTCCCAGCGGTTTTCGATCTGCTTGGGTATGTTATTATCTGTATTATATCATCAGCATATGATAATGTAACTGTGGTGATGTGTTAGTGTCGGTAATTTAGAGGTGTATAGTATGGTGTTGGAGATAGTACACTCCCTTGAGGGACTCCTCTGTGCAAGTTTATAGGATCTCCAAAGTAATTCCCGAGCCTGAGCTGAGCTGTTATTCCGTTCTCAAAGCTGTTAAGTGTTTTTGTGATGGTCTCTGGTAGTTGTTTGTGTATCAGGCTGTGTCCGTAATCCGTCTGGCTAGACTTTGTTGAATAATTTAGACATATCCCTTGATATGATATTGCACTGATTTTATCTGCTAATGCATTTACTGTTTGTTTATATGTTATTACAAATTGAGGGTGTTTTTGTATCCAAGGTGTTAAAGTAATCCCTGATTTTTTCTGGTAACTTACCAGGGATTTTTGAGAGTGATATCGGTCTGAAATTCTCGATTCTGTTCGGTGGTTTTCCTGGTCTCGAGATGAGACGTATTGTTTGTTTCTTTTGTTTTGTTTTGTTTTTTTTTCAGGGAAATAGCCAGATGCTAATCTAGCATTGAAAATATTATTAGGTTTTGAAATAATATTATCTGGGAGGGGTGTTAGTTTTGTTTATTTAGCTCTTTCTTGGAGATTTAATCTTCATTTTCATGAGTACAGCTTTGCCATCATTGGTTGTCATTTCATTATATTAATGTTGATGTTGAAGTATGGCGCTATTTTATTATGGAATATTTTGAGATCCCTGAGTAATCCCGCATGGTGAGTTCGGGCTTAACTGACGACTGATCCTGGCAAGGTCGCCAAAGTCAAGGTCCGTTATGCAAGGATCAGAACAGTCAGATCGAAAGAAACGCTCCAGAATAAATATGGGTTTATTACAGGAATTAACAAAGCTAACACGCACATAGAGTACAGCACAATCAGGTACAGAGCAAATCACCAACAGGACATAATGGCCAGAGGTCACATGGCGGAGAGGAGAATGGTGGGTCACATACTCAGGGTCGCTGGGTCAACTGGTGAAACTTTGCGCGAAAACCGCTTGAATTTGAAAATCTAGTAGATCTTGAAGGAAGTCGTGAATATACAAGATGCTCAATTATTATACATCTTATACATCAATGATATGGAGCCAATCAGACGTTGATGGTTTAATTCAAGACTGAAGTCAGGTAGGAAAAAGTATTGATGACCTGTTGATGATGCAGACATCCAGTTCAGTGAACAATATGTGACTGAATAAAAGAATTAAAAGACCTTAGATCAGTAGTTTCACAGGCATAAATTTTATAATCGTTTATGTGCAATAGATTTCAAGATGATTCGAAGGTGTGTTTCATAAGATGTTTTCCCTTCACCTCTTCATGGTGTCTCAATATAACTACGTCTTTCAGGTTTGCAATATTGTAATGCTTTCCTATTTTTGTTTGAATTTTTACTTCTCTTCTGCGTGCCTTAGATGCAAGAGCAAAACATGTCTTAAAGATGCCCAGATGCCCAGGCAAGCTTATTGAATATGTTCGCAGACGACTATGTTAATTTATTATCATCATCATTTGAATTACTATTATCATTAGTAGTAGTAGCATTAGCATTATTATTGTTATTATGATTATCATTATCATTATTACTATCATGATCACACACAAATACACACACACACAAATATATGTATAACTACAGTACCAACAACAATAATAATGACAATGATAGTAATAATGCCAAAGAAGGATAATGGTAATGATAATAATGGTAATAATAATACTGACAATGATGATAGTAGTAGTAATAGCAATAATAATATCAATAATAATAACATTAATGATGATAATAATCATAATAATCATTATAATAATAATGAGGATAATGATGATAATAATAATGATAACAATAATAATAGTAATAATGATCATGATAGTAATAATGATAATGATAATCATAATAACAATAATAATGCTAATGCTACTACTACTAATGATAATAGTAATTCAAATGATGATAATAATAAATTAACATAGTCGTCTGCGAACATATATATATATATATATATATATATATATATATATATATATATATATATATATATATATACTTGGCATATACGTGCATAAAGCACCAAAATAAAATACTAAGAAAATGCCAGGGATTGAAAGAATGTGCCACAGGAGCTGAAAATCCACTTAAAATTTTTAAAAATGCCAACAGAGCCTGGAAAAACTGACATTAAGCTAATAGGCAAAGAGAAGAAATTAATAAAAGTGGTAGGAGTAAAAGCGGAGATAAAAGAGGTAAAAGATGTGATTGTAGAATTAATAGATAAATGATGAAGTAAAAGGGTAATATTCAGAGTGAAAACAAATAGGTAAATAAAAGAATAAAAGATAAGGTAAGGAAAATTCAAAGTAGAAAAAGGAGTCAAAGTAAAAGCGACACACGAGTTCAAAATAAAATATAAACATTGGGATATAACATGTCCATGAATGCACCAGGGCAAGTAAACGGGCAGTATAACCCTGTTTCAGAATCTATTGATGTAAATCCAAAACGATTTCCAAAGGGCAGGTTAAACACGGTCACAATATCCACTTCCTTTATCTTTGAAAAACATGGGGTTGCAGGACCTCGCGCGGGGGGAGGAATGGCGTTAGAAAAAAAAAAAAAAAACATAGTAGACATTTGGTTAAGATGAAATAATCATGGAATGAGGCTGCTATTAATTCATGTAAAAAAAAAATCAGGTGCAACTATATATAAAAATCTTTTAACAACAACAACAAAAAAAAAACACGTAATATAAACTGCTGTGGTTCAGAGAGTAAAATAAAAATAGTAATAACTTATTTTTGTAGTAAATAAAATACCAAAATATTCAGTATAGAAAAGGAAAAATGTATAACAGTCTAAAACACAATGAGCTAAAAATTAAAATAAATGTAAAAAAAAAGAACCGCAGTATATCCAGATGTTTTGTTATCCGCACACCATGTGAGTCATTTGCTCCAAATATGTATAACTAAATGCTAGTGCATAACTTTATTCATAACAAATACAAAAAGCTAAAACACATAAACTATACCAGTAAAATAAAGGCCAGAGTAAAACAAGAATATATAAAATAGTAAGAATAAAGAGGCAGGCGCGGGGAAGGGGACCGCGGTGCTGTACTCCCCTGTGGATTACTGCGGGATGCTGGGCAGGATAGGGATAGGATGGAAGCAGGATAGGGATAGGGTGGAGGTAGGATAGGATAGGGATAGGAGAGGGATGGGATGGAGGCAGGATAGGAGAGGGATGGAGATAGCGGGTAGAACTAGGAGGAGGAAGGAAGACAAGTGTGAGAAATTAGCGTAGAAGTGTACAAGAGCGTAAGTGCGAAAGAATGAGGAAGAGGGGTTACGAGGGGAAGAGGAGGATGAGGAATGGAATGAGGGGGTAAATAGGGAGGAGTGGGTTTGGTTAGGGGGGGAGGTTTGAGAACCTCACATTTCCAATTACTACGTCGCTGGTATCAATCATGACAAGAATCTACATAACTGAGGCCTAAGATTAATCATGATAATACTCGAAATGGGTTCGGGGATTCACGCAGTAAGGTCCACAGCCCTAACGATGTTCCGTGCGTGATTTTATATTATTATTATTTTTTTATTATTATTATTATTATTATTATTGTTATTATTTGCCAAGTAGTTCATAAACCTCCAAGTTTCTCTAGGCCAGCCAGAAGATATCTCCTGCACAAAAACAGTTTGAACTACCTCAGACTCTTCCCTGGGACCTCTTGTTTCAAGATATAGAAAATGAGGATTGTGAATTTACAAACCACAGAAAATGGGAAGTGAAGGAGAGAATAGCGCAGGAGGAATGCATTTTGTTATCCCATTGCTATTGTAATTATCACACCTAGGAAGTCCCAGAGAGCAAGCACTCACCTTCTTCTGCATCCGAACAGCTTCACCAGTGACCGTAATCAGTAATCATGTCTAAAATCATTCGCTTTCGATGGTCTTAGCGCCACCTCGCCTCCGTTTTCTGTTCCCTCAGAGTCTTCTTTGGTGGTCTGCCCGAACGGCCTCATCAATCACCATGTCCCTCGACCTGTCATGTAAATTTCACGCTCTGTCGCCTTTCCTTTGTTTCTTGTTTACTTTAGGGATTAGCAGGCAGCGGGAGGCGTCGATTTCCGAGCCAAAGTCGCCCTTATGCCATGCTCTTAGAGGCGAGAGTCGCGTGGTACAAGACGACCTCAGGTGGGGTGTGGGTAAGGGAGGGGGGAGATAAGGAGATACTTAAGTACCGTTCCAAGGTATTGTATTTGCGTCTGGTATTACGGGTTACTTATTGTATTTGTGTTTTCTAAACTGTAATCTATTGGTCATGATGTAGTTGCTGTTATTGTTTGTTACTTTTTTTTGTAGAATAGTGTTGTTACTGTTATTTCGGCATTAATAGAGCTTGTAGAAATAGCAGTCGTAAGATTTCTATTATCATTATTATTATTATCATTATTATTATTGATAATAGTAGTAATCCTAATAGTGATTTCTATAATAATAATAATGATAAACATTATCTTAACAATAATATTTGTGATGATGATTATTATAATGATTATAGAAATGATAAAATAATAATAATAGCACTGATAATAGTAATAATAATAACAATGATAGTAATAATGATAAAATTAATAATTGTAATGATAATAGGGATAAAAAATAATGATGATGATAATATAAATAATAATATCATCGTTAATGATAACGATAATGATGACAATGATGATAAGGAAAATTATAATAATGATGATAATAATAATAATACAAAAGATGTCAGTAACAACAACAATGCTGCTTAATATTATCTTTATAACAATAACGATAACGATATCCAGAGAACCAATATAGATAGTACTATGTTAAGACTTCCCGATCCCTTGCGTACACACACATACACACACATAAAAAAATATGTATATATACATATATACATACATATATATACATATTTATATATATATATATATATATATATATATATATATACATACATAACTATAAAAATTAAGCCTACTATGATAAACACTATTTTAAAAATAAAAACGGGTGCGGATATTCACGGGGTAACGATAGAAAATTTGAAATTGGAGATAAGCTTTCAAGCATTATTTTATGCTGCGGGCTAGCAATTTGTAATAATTATTACAATTTTTATTCTTAATGCCTTAATGAATGCTATGAGTGTTCCATTTATCATGATAATGATATTAATGATAATAACAACAGTATGTGCAGTGTCATTCAACATATTAACAGTATTGAAAATAAGGATGATAATGATGGTGATGATAACAATAATATTAGTAATGATAGTAATGAAAGTAATTATAACAATGAGGATAATGGTGAAATAATGGTGATACTGATAATGATATAATGAAAGTAATGAAGATGATTATGAAAATAATAGTAAAAATTATAGTAATTACTAATAATGGTAATAATGATAGTAATGATAATTATAATGATAATAATAATAAGGACAATAATAAAATTTAATATGATGATAATGATAGGGATAATAATAACAGGTGCAATAATGATGATAATAATAATCATAGTGCTAATAAAATAATAATAATAACTACTACAGCAGAGATAAGAATAAGAATGGTAATAATGATATTAATGTTAATGATAATGATATGATTAATAGCAGCAATAACAAAAACAATAAAAATGATAATAATAATAATAACATGATAATGACAGTAATAACATTGAAATTTAAAGAAGTAGTAATACCAATAAAAGTGGTAGTAATAATGATGATATTAACAACAATACTATAGCAAAAAATGAAAATGTTAATAAAGAACGATAATGATAATAATCAAATGAAAGCGATTAAGCGATAATGATAATTAAATCAAAATAATTGAACGATAATAATAATTATAATAAAATACCATAATTCTCCATTTCTTTCGGTTCAGTTTCTCAGTTTCTCGAGTTTAAAAGAAATTCTCCTGAAGAAGATAACTTTCGAAACTCTAATTGATAATTGACCGTCGACCTTTTGGAAATAATTCATTTTTGAAAGCTACTCGAGATAAACTTTGAGGGTATTTATATAAGAGAGAGAAAAAAAAAACACATACACTCTTCCATTTAACTAGACGGTTATTTCCGTTAAAAAAAAAAAAGTCATTTCATTTTGTGTTTATAATTCGTCAGTGATACCAGGTGTGTGTGTTAATTGGCGTGGTTTAGGATGTTCTTATTAGTGTCATTTAGATATTGAGTTCATTTCTAAAGCTGGTGATGATAATGATGTCAAAGATAAATTTGATAAATGGAGAATGATAAGAGTGATTGTAGTAAAAGTAGTATTAGAAATAATAGCAGCATTAGTAGCAGTGATAATAATAATAAATATAATAATAATGATTATGGTAATAACAAAAAATATGATAGTAATGATGATGATGACAGTAACTATAAGGATGATAGCAATGATAATTATGAGAATAATGATAAGAATAAAAAATAATTCTAATAATGACATTAATAAAACAGTGGTGATAGTGATAATGATAATAATAATAATAATAATGATGATGATAATGATAATAACGATAGTAATAATAATGATGATGATGATGATAATAATAATAATAATAATAATAATAATAATGATGATGATGATGATGATGATGATAATAATACTAATAATGATGATGATGATGATGTGATAATAATGATGATAACAACAGTAATGATAATGGTGATAATAATGATAATAAAATTAATATTGATAGCAAGAATGGTGGTAGTTATGATAATAATGATGATCACAATAATAATGATAATGATAAAAAATAATCCATTATGATAATATTGATATTGAAAATAACGATAAATATCAAGATAACGATAACAGAAATATGAATAATAAAAATATTGATATGATAAAGATGATAACAGCAATAATAATGATGATAACAATAGGAATAATGATAACAACAAAATGATAATATTGATGATAGCAACGATTATTTAATGATGGTAATTATGATGATTATATATATATATATATATGTATATATATATATATATATATATATATATATATATATATATATATATATATATATGTGTTTTTATATATATATATATATATATATATATATATATATATATATATATATATATATATATATATATATATATATACATATATGTGCTTTTTTTTACATCTACAGCTTATATCTTAAATGAATACCTCATATGTTTAATTTAGCTACTCAGAAAAAAATATACATTTTCTCTTCTATGCGCCATCTTACGTGAAATCTACGAAATGTGATATAAATTACCACTTTCACGACAGCTTCTAAACACAGCAACTATTTATGTCTCAACCCTGCATCAATTATCAGTGTATCAATAAGGCAAACTTTCATATTATACACAGAGAAGACTTCTTTTGCTACCTCAACAATGATAATAATGATAATGATGATGACAATAATGATAATGATGATGACAATGATAATGATATTGATGATGATAATGCTAATGGTAGTAATGACGAAAATAATGATAACGATGATAATAATGGTAATCCTGATGATGATAATAATAACAGTTCTGCGACTACTATTTCTGTGATCATTACTGCTACTAACATAAATAAGTGTCAATAACAAAGGCACAAAAAATCATAAACATCAGCAATATATCCTGAACAATAAATCACAGGATCGAAAAAATAGAATAAGTACCCCTCAATAACAAATACAAATGAGATACCTACGGTACCTAAACACCTCCTTATATCCCACCCCCACCCACACCCCACCTGAGGTCTTCTTGTACCACGCGGCTCTCGCCTCTAAGAGCACGGCATAAGGGCGACTTTGGCTCGGAAATCGGCGCCTCCCGCTGCCTGCTAATCCCTAAAGTAAACAAGAAACAAAGGAAAGGCGTCAAAGCGTGAAATTTACATGACAGGTCGAGGGACATGGTGATTGATGAGGCCCTTCGGGCAGACCACCGAAGAAGACTCTGAGGGAACAGAAAACGGAGGCGAGGTGGCGCTAAGACCTTCAAAAGCGAATGATTTTAGACATGGGAACTGATTACGATCCCTGGTGAAGCTGTTCTGATGCAGAAGAAGGCGAGTGCTTGCTTTCTGGGACTTCAGTGACGAGATAATCAAAATAGGAATGGCATTGCATTGTTCGGACTTGATTCTCTCCCTCATTTCCCATTTTCTGTGATTTGTAAATTCATAATTCTTATTTTCTAAATCATAAAACACTTAAGGTCCCAGAGAGGACTCTTAGGCAGTACAAGTAGTGGATATCTCCAGTATAATCTAGTTAAACTTGATGCTCCATGAATAATTTGGCAAAATACCATCTGAATCGCCAAACCATTTTAAGTAATATCATCATCATCCCATCCATTGATATCAGATCCTCATTAGCAACATTGCAATTGCACATTGTAGACAAATGTGACATTGCCACTCTTCTCGATGCAACACAAATATTGGTGCGAGAAGGATAGGTAACTCGCACCGATGGATAGAGGGCACATGGCAGTCTCCGAATCCTTGAAACACACCGAACCATTCCGAAAAATGCTATCTTTAGTTAGGTTATGAAATCATACTAGAACAGACATAAAACTCAGATCAAGCTGGATTCTAATCCATCTCTGTATATTAGAAATACACTTCCCCGGGACTTAGCGTGTCTAGACTAGCTTTTGCCAAATGTCTTTGAACTACTTCAGAATATTTAACAAATTTCTAAGATGATTAGCGACTATGTGTCATTACCTCTCCGGGAAAACACAGCAGGTTCTGGCCAAAGAACGGACAAAGTCAGACAGCTCCTGATAATGCACCCAGGCCT
>BOPN01002744.1:137595-140095 GCA_017312705.2 Penaeus japonicus | reverse complement strand
TTTGTAGTGATTACATCTACAGTACGATGTTATCTCTTGATATACCAGTAGATTGGTGAAACGTGTACTTACCCTAACAAATATGTATATATATCTCTATTTGAGTATTTTATTTCATGTGGTTATGTCTACAATATTAGTTTAGCAGAACAGCAGCTTATTAAAACGGGCAGCGGTCATAACAAGTAAACATGATAACGCACTGTAATTCCTCCGACTCCAGGGGTTATGACCTACGAGGTTATCTGAGACCGCTAATAAGACACAACAGGTCAGCAGATTGATGGAATCCTAATGTCAGCCAAAGGTCAATCAGACGTCAACTATTTCTTGTCCCTTCGTGACTCCTCCTGCGGCGATGATCTTAATGAATTCTCTACCTTTTTACCTTCTGTGCGTCTGTGAACTGATTCTGTCATCTGCCTAACCTGGCCTTACCTTTTGCCCTGACCTGACTTTGTTCATCAAAGATGGTGGAGGGATCCTTTCTCTTTTCTGGTACTTTCGTGTGCAACGGTTGATCTAAGAGGGAAGAGGGGGGGATGAGGGAGGGTGGGGGGGGCGAAGAGGAGAAAGAGGAAGGTAGGGAGGGAGGGATGGAGAGAGAAGGAGGTGAAAGAGATAAACAGAGAGAGACGGAGGTGAAAGAGATAAACAGAGAGAGACGGAGGTGAAAGAGATAAATAGGTGAAAGAGATAAATAGGGAAGTGAAAGAGATAAACAGAGAGAGACGGAAGTGAAAGAGATTAACAGGTGAAAGAGATAAATAGGGAAGTGAAAGAGATAAACAGAGAGAGACGGAGAGATGGAGAAAGAGCCTGGGAAAAGGAGGGGGGAAGAAAAAAACGAGAGAGAGAGACTTAGAAAGAAAGGCAGATTTGGGGTGAATGGAAGAGAGAACGGGAGAGAAAGACTGGAGTAGATGAAGATAGGGAGAGGGGGAGAGAGAGAGAGAGAGAGAGAGAGAGAGAGAGAGAGAGAGAGAGAGAGAGAGAGAGAGAGAGAGAGAGAGAGAGAGAGAGAGAGAGAGAGAGAGAGAGAGAGAGAGAGAGAGAGAGAGAGAGAGAGAGAGAGAGAGAGAGAGAGAGAGAGAGACCGGCTTAGATAAAGAGAGCGAGAAAGTATTAGGATGCATGAGACAGCCCGCTGCCTATGAATAGCAATGGCAGATTGCTGGGTCGAAATGCTGATGAACTTTTAACCTTATTTTAGACCCGCGGTTTCGGTCTGCCAGTTCCTTCTCACCTCCGACGTGTTCAGGTTTAAAAATTGCCAAAGGAAAGATCTAAAAGGAAATAGACAGATATTTCATAGATCTAAAGACGAGGAAAATAACGATTTTTTTTATATTGGACCCCTTCTACCCTCCCCTCCCCCCCAAAAAAACACAAAAAAAGTGGAGGCGGAGAATCACTCACGTTCAATTCCGTCCGATTTTAATAACTCGCAACTCGTCAGAATTACTATGAATCTCGTGTAACTCTTTTATATCGGTTTGTGTTTCATAACATTTATCCTCTATATATCCACAGTATAACGCCGGAGATTTATGGTTTATATATAGAGAGTTTATCTATATGCTAATGAGTTATGCAAATACGTAGCACAAATATTACATCAACGTCAACATCGACATCAACACTCATTAAGTTCTTCCCATGACGTCAGGGGATTTGTGATGATGATGATGATAAAAATAATGATGAAATGATGACGTTGTTGACAGGAGGATGAGGATGATAAAGATGGGAATAATGATAATGAAAAAGATAATTATGGTAAAGGTTATTGTTATTGTGATGATAATGATGATGCATAAAGAAGGATATAATTTTGATTAATAAACATCCATGTAAGGGGCTTCGTCAAAAATACCTATTGGGTGTGAGCGATATTTATTGGGATTTGAGCGTTATTATCCGGACCGAACTTTCCAAAGACTGCCTAGACCCGCCAACCTTGTACTGAAAAGAAACCCACTGAGCTCCGTCACATTTCAAAATACTTCGTACTACAAAGTTAGATCTGTCTTCACCAGCAGATTACTAGAAATTAATCATGATGAAAATTCAGTAAGCGAAACGCCACTTATACCTCTTACTTTATTGAAATACAAAGCAACACAGGGCTACCTAGGTAAAACAAAATAAAGTGAATTTTTCTATTAACACCCGTGTGCAGCATGAAGAAAAAAAAATCCTAATAGATTGCTATCTAAAAGATGCATCTTGATTTATCATTGCATGGTAACAACAATAGTAATCATATAGAGATAATATAAACACTTTATTCATAATTCCTGTTAATCCTAATAGGGTAACGTATTTTTCAGAGTAGGTTACCTAGAAAAGGTTGGAATTATGTAACATACTGTTGCATCACATGAAATGATAATGAACCTAATATGGTTGCGAAATATAAATGAGACTTATACCTAACCTCAACTAAGCATATTACAATTTAAATTTGCGTTGTACTTAAGAGGAAATCAGCTTTCCT
>BOPN01002744.1:117595-122595 GCA_017312705.2 Penaeus japonicus | reverse complement strand
GGATGAGGAGGAAGTGGAGGCAGGGAGGCAGAAGAAAAAGAGGAGGAGGAGGAGGAGGGGGAGGAGGAGGAAGAGGAAGAGGAGGAGGAGGAGGAGGAGAAAATGGAGGAATTGGAACAACACACATCAGACATAAGCATTGGAGTCCTCCATAGAAGCCTGTGACACACCTATCATAGTGTGGATCAAATTCTGCATGGTTAAAATTGAGTGGCTATAAAAACTTCCTTTCTTTACTGATACAAATGCCTTAAAATATTTACAGCCCTGTTTTTGACAATTTTGGTCATATGTCTCTTAGCTGAACTATCTCTGTCTATGGAATTTTTAAGTGTCATTCAACTATGCCCTTGGGAACAGCTGATCTAGCTTAACCTGGTTCCCCAGGCACCAAAAGGTCATATCAAACCATGTGATGGTATGGCTCGACCTGGTTTCAGAAGAATTGTTGTACACATCAAATGAGTTATCACAAACTACTCAACTGGTCCATCACAGCTGATATGTACACCTATTGAGTCATTTGTTATACATTGCTGGTGGTGCAAAACAGATGCATCATGTACAGTACTTAAATAGATTGTGCCTGGGTATCTTGTGCTTAAATAGACACTCTGAAAGTATTGTTTTTAAATTGATCCTGTAATCATACTTAAACCAAAAAACAAAGAAAATTCCCAACAGGGTGCTGGAGTAGTGATAATTCAAACTGCTTTGCCAATGTGTGTATATCAACAAAGGTATCATCAATACCGTCTCAAGAGTCGTACTGTTTAGACATCATTTCCACTACAATTCAAACTTAAAGAATTAAATCCAACCCATACCTACCCACACCCACCCACACCCGCCCACACCTACCCCTACTCTCCCCCCTTCTCCCCTGCCCCATCCCATGTCTTTACCTGCCCGAGTAGTCGAGCCCAATTTCCCCGAGCGCCACCACCTTCGGGTTGAGCAGGGCGAGCCTCAGATGCTCCTCCTCCTCCTCGCCAAAGAAATGGGTGTAGTGCGGATGACATCCAAATGCCGCCCAGACGTTTGGCTCGTCCAGGAACTCCTGCCACCAAGAAGTCTGAAAATTTAAAGAAGACAAAAATTCAGAAATGAGACGACAGTGAGAACAAATAAGAATAGTACTTGTTATCATTGTCATAACTATAGTAATAATAAGAATACCAATCATATTATCAATAATACAATGCTGATAAAAAAAATATCACTAATAACAATATTAAAACTGAAAAGAATAATAATGATAATGATGGCAGTGCATAAAGCAAGGACCACACCAACATAACTCAAAAACTCTCCACCTACTTCTTAGCCCTTCTCAACAAGCCCAAAGGTGGAACAAGACAAGACAAAAACAAAAATAATATTAATAATAATGATGATAATAATATGGCAAATAAGATGAAGTCAAAAAAAGATGTCAAATAAAAAGGAAGAAAAGGAGACAGAAGAGGACAGAAGAGGAGGAGGAGGAGGAGGAGGAGGAAGAGGGGGGGAGGGGGGGGAGGAGAAGGAGGGGAGAGGAGGGGGAGGAGGAGGAGGAGGAGGAGGAGGAGGAGGAGGAGGAGGGGGGGGGGAGAAGGAAGAGAAGAAAAAAAAGAATATGGCAATGAAGAAAAGAAGATGAGGAAAAAGACAAAGAAAATGATGGAGAAGAGGGAGAATGCAAAGAAGAAATACTGGCAGCTAATAAGAAAAAGAGGAAGCAGTAGAGTAATGAACAGAAAAGATGACAAATAAGAAGATAGTGAAGGAAGAGAAAAACAATGAGGAAAAGGAGTAAGAAGAAGAGGAAGAGGAGAAGGAGGAGGAGGAGGAGGAGGAGGAGGAGGAGGAGGAGGAGAAGAAACAAGGATGGCCTAAAAAACAAAAGACAATAACAATGACAACGAGAACAGAAGAACAATGATGAAGAGGAAGAGGTGGAGGACAGAGAAAGAAGGAAGGAAAAAGCATGAAAGAGGCAGAAGAAGAAGAAGAAGAAGAAGAAGAAGAAGAAGAAGAAGAAGAAGAAGAAGAAGAAGAAGAAGAAGAGGGAGGAGCAGGAGGAGCAGAAGAAGGAGCAGGAGGAGCAGAAGGAGGAGGAGGAGGAGGAGGAGGAGGAGGAGGAGGAGGAGGAGGAGGAGGAGGAGGAGGAGGAGGAGGAGGAGGAGGAGAAGAAGGGGGAGAAGAAGGAGGAGAAGAAGGGGGAGAAGGAGGAGGAGAAGGAGGAGGAGAAGGAGGAGGAGGAGGAGAAGAAGGAGGAGGAGAAGAAGGAGGAGGAGGAGGAGGAGAAGAAGGAGAAGGAGGAGGAGGAGAAGGAGGAGGAGGAGGAGGAGGAGGAGAAGAAGAAGGAGGAGAAGAAGAAGGAGGAGGAGAAGGAGAAGAAGGAGGAGAAGGAGGAGAAGGAGGAGGAGAAGGAGAAGGAGAAGAAGGAGAAGGAGAAGAAGAAGAAGGAGAAGGAGAAGAAGAAGAAGGAGAAGGAGAAGGAGAAGGGGGAGAAGAAGGAGAAGGGGGAGAAGAAGGAGAAGGGGGAGAAGAAGGAGAAGAAGAAGAAGGAGTTGAAGGAGAAGGAGAAGGAAAAGGAGTTGAAGGAGAAGGAGAAGGAGAAGGAGAAGGAGAAGGAGGAGAAGGAGAATGAGAAGGAGAAGAAGGAGTTGAAGGAGAAAAAGAAGGAAAAGGAGAAAGTGAAAGGGAAGGAGACTCACCGTCTCATTCCCCTTCCCTTTCTCCATCTCTTTCTTGTCCTACTCCTACTCCTATTCCTACTCCTTCTTTCCCTTCTCTTTCTCTAGGGAGGAGGAGGAGGAGGAGGAGAAGGAGGAGAAGGAGGAGATGGAGGAAGAGATGGAGATGGAGGAAGAGATGGAGATGGAGGAAGAGATGGAGATGGAGGAAGAGATGGAGATGGAGGAAGAGATGGAGATGGAGGAGAAAAAGGAGAAAGAGGAGGAGGAGAAAGAAGAGGAAGAGAAAGAGGAGGAAGAGAAAGAGGAGGGGGAGAAAGAGGAGGAGGAGAAAGAGGAGGAGGAGAAAGAGGAGGAGGAGAAAGAGGAGGAGGAGAAAGAGGAGGAGGAGAAAGAGGAGGAGGAGAAAGAGGAGGAGGAGGAGGAGGAGGAGGAGGAGGAGGAGGAGGAGGAGGAGGAGGAGGAGCAGAAGGAGAAGGAGGAGCAGAAGGAGAAGGAGGAGCAGAAGGAGGAGAAGGAGCAGGAGGAGGAGGAGAATGAGAATGAGTAGGAGGACAAGAATAAGGAGAAAGCCAATTAGAAAGAGAAGGAGAGGGAGAAGAAGAAGGAGAGTGAGAAGAAGGAGAATAAGGAGGAGGAGTACAATTAGGGGAACTAACCTTCCCAAAGGTCCAGGGCTGGCAGAAGATGGCGACACAGCCCTCGAAGGCAACTGGGTAGGCATCGTGGCCTCGGCATCTGACACGGAAGTGTGCATGGCTCCTCGAGTCATGGTTGCTACGGCGGAAGAGGAAGTCCAGGTGGCAATGAGTGTCCACAAAGCCCGGCCAGAAGTGCTCACTCTGCAGCACAAGGGGGTCGTAGGCAAGCTGCGGGAGGTAGAGGGGGAGGATAAAAGGGGTAGGGAGGTGGGAGAGGGATGAGGAGAGATGGGGTGGGTAGGTGGGAGAGCAAGGAGAGAAGAGGATGGAGGGAAAGGAGAGAAGAGGATGGAGGGAAAGGAGAGAAGAGGATGGAGGGAAAGGAGAGGGGAGGATGGAGGGAAAGGAGAGGGGAGGATGGAGGGAAAGGAGAGGGAAGGATGGAGGGAAAGGAGAGGGGAGGATGGAGGGAAAGGAGAGGGAGTATGGAGGGAAAGGAGAGAGGATGGAGGGAAAGGAGAGGGAGGATGGAGGGAAGGAGAGGGGAGGATGGAGGGAAAGGAGAGGGGAGGATGGAGGGAAAGGAGAGGGGAGGATGGAGGGAAAGGAGAGGGGAGGATGGAGGGAAAGGAGAGGGGAGGATGGAGGGAAAGGAGAGGGGAGGATGGAGGGAAAGGAGAGGGGAGGATGGAGGGAAAGGAGAGGGGAGGATGGAGGGAAAGGAGAGGGAAGGATGGAGGGAAAGGAGAGGAGAGGATGGAGGGAAAGGAGAGGGGAGGATAGAGGGAAAGGAGAGGGGAGGATGGAGGGAAAGGAGAGGGGAGGATGGAGAGAAAGGAGAGGGGAGGATTGAGGTAAAGGAGGGCATTGTATAGGGAAAGGAGAGGGAAAGGGGGCAAGTGAGTAGTATACAGGAAAGCAGGAGGGGTAAATGGCAGATGAGAGGAACAGAAGTGGCAAGGATGGCAGGAGAAATTAAATTCCTTACAACTCATATCTTAAAATTATGTACTTGAAAAGACTAAGATTAATTTAAAAATGACAATGTTATAACTCAAACAGTACCTGAAATTGCTTAAATGAACAAGATACCTCAAAGCATTTAAACTGATTTCTTTATTTCAAACTATTCTGCAGCTTGTAACTTACTTTCTGACACTTGTACCGTGGTGATGTGTTCAGGGCATTCTGCACAAGAGCACCTGTACCTTCAACAAAGTTACAGGCCACATTTTGTTCACTTTGGGCAAAACAAGAACCTCCAACTGGCTCACTTTGACCTTTTTTATGTTGGGCAAAAAGTTTCAATTTATCATAGGAGCTGCAATTGTTTTTATGATTATTACAAAAACTCAATGAGTTTTCCGAAATAGCACTGTCAACACTCAACCGTCTGTGTTTGTGGTGTGGTTCATTTGTGCAAACATTTGCAAAGATGTTATACTTGTCTCTGTCTTTGTTTGGCTTTCTTCCTTTGCTTGGAGATTTAGGACTGTCAGACGGTGTGCTCTCAGGACTTGCTGAATGCCTGCGTGAAGTCTCTAATGTCGCTTGAATATCTAGTTTCACCTTGATTGGTTCCTCAACAGGGAACTGGTTCCTGTTCTTCAAATGATAATTTCCAATATGGACTTTATCTTCCTCCCAAATGTGAGCTGGTGTCCTCTTTACCTCGTAG